>JAODUP010000812.1:0-130000 GCA_025642065.1 Paralvinella palmiformis | reverse complement strand
CATATAAATCTGTACAACATTATAGAGTTTATAAAGAACAGTGCTTAACATCGTAAAACAAACATTACGCAGCATAAAGACAAGCACATCACACTGACGTGTATTAAAATAATGTTTAACATAATTCATTACTCAAACACTAAACTACACTTGGACCTCATTTAGCTACGACTATTGAGTCCGAGCATTAAGAATCGAAAGATCAAAATGAAACCTTTGACCTTTCCTGCACGACCATGTTAGGTTCTAATTGGCGATAAAAGGCTTAGAACCATAATTAAACCACGTTTCATCGGTTTATTAAAACAAATAAAATTTAAGTAGATATTTTTGATCGTATATGAATTTTAAACAAACTTACATCTGCCATTTTCACGATCAATGGCAAATACAGTAAATTAAATAACAGATAATCATCACCATCTTTTGAGAGTAATACAGACTTTCAAAATGGAGATTTACTAGTTTGTGGATAGTTTCGAAAATGTGAGGTTAAGATAAACTGTGAATAAAGTGAAAACGAGCCATAAATTAATGAGATCCCAGTGTATTAGCAAGATATATAGACCCCATTGTTGAAAAGAATTGGCCAGATATTCACAGTCTCTTCCTGTTTAAAATCTCACAAAATCAAACCTGCCTCCACTAATATAAAAATAGTTTTATATTATTAAAGGGACAGTCCACCCTCAGAAAATATTTCTTAAGTATGTAATGCTTAGAACAACAATAAAAAATTCCACAATAATAATCACGAAATATACCTGATATCATAGATTTAGGGAAATAATCCAAATTACTGGAGGGTTGCCATTTATGGCTGCACTGGAAGCCAGATTCGAAGGTGGGAAGGAGAAAACTGAATGCTCTGACATCATATGAGCGCTCTCTAAACTGACGTGGATTATAGTTTCTCTTGAGCGTTAATTTTTTAATCATCTTCCTCTTGTCAGGTTCCTTCCAGCTCAAACTGATGTGGTTGTATGTCATTCATGACGCAATTTTAACAAGATAATTCTGTTATGTCCTGGAATAAATCTTTGCTCACACTTGTTTACATGCTTTTGTACAGGCTCTACAGACTTCAGGTCAACCGGATGCGTTCAACTGACGTCAGCATTCAGGAGCTTCCGGTTTCTGTCTAGCTTCAAAATGGCGGTGCCCACAGGCCATTAAAAGTCCCTTAATCAGCACTTTGAACTGGATTATTTAATATGTGGGTAATCGTCTATACACATTTTGACATTATTTCTGATAGTTGTGAGTATAGCTGTATTACTCCTGAAAATTTTAAATGAAGGTGGACCATCCCTTTAACGAACATGAAATGAATTACTGCATTTTTTAAATGCGAATAAAAGAAGGAAATTACGAACTGAGTTTTTTAAAGGACGCTCAGACTACATAGAGAGTATGACTCTAAACAAACCTGGGTGGTGTTCTCTTGGTTTAGGTAGGTTGGTGACACATGTGTGTGGACACATCAGTACATTGGCAGGATGTAGTGTGCCTTCTAAAAACCTGCGTTTCGTTTCTATAAGATGTATACCTCCGAGCGGTGTCTGTAAAGAGCGATTATCGGTCAAAACATTGAAACTGTTTACAAAGAGGATATTTTGGTAAACATTCATCAGCTTTATAAATGATTATAGAAGACTGATATAATTTGAACACACACACACATACAGACAGACTTACCCTGGGAAGGTAATTGGGTGGGACTAGAGCCAAACAATAGACTCCAACCTGATGTATGCTATCTACTGCTTGTAATACACGACTCATCCACTGGAAGCTCTATGTATGATCAAACAGAATTACTACATTATTACAGTGACCACGAACAATTACAGTCAACTAGATTACTAGAGCCACATATGTTAAAAATAAGTTGACCGCAAGTCTCTGGGTCATCGAGGAAGTAGGGTTTATTTCTGGTTGAACAAATAACTATCAGTATTAGATACTACAGGGCGTTATACCTCCTCCTCCGAGCAGTCGGGTCTTTGTTCGGCTATGATGATAATTCTCTCATCTTTTAATACTCTGATAGAAAACACGGCAATTCTGAAAACAGAAATATTGACGTCATGACAATAAATGGCCCATGTAACAATGGCCATCAGTGCGAGCGAGGAGTTACATGTCCTAACTCACATGGCCAGAGACAGCTACAAAATGATAAGCTTAAAACTTTACATCTATAGTTATATTAGATTCGAAATAGTATTGACTGAATCGATTAGAAACTGAAATTAGTGAACAAAAACAATAAGGTAATGTATATTAGAGAAGACTGAGCTACCTTCCTCTATAGATGAACTTCATTGGTTCTACTGCGAGAACGGTTGCTATGATGTCATCAGTATTGTGGCGCCTGCCAGTGACCGTCATTAGTCCATCTCGACTGCCACAAACGAAAATCAAGCCGCCCTGTAGGAAAACATCAAATTAAGTCGTGTTGATTGACATTGACACTAGTCACAGCTGGGACTGATGGATGTCTGCCATGGGAAACAAATCCCACAAACACGGGTACGAGCCGGATTCGAACCCACAACCTGGAGGTTTTCAGCTCAGTGCTGTAACTGCTGCACCATTAGAACGCCGTATGGAATAAATGCTGAATGTGTTTTTGATCAATTTCTTGGTAAAGAGATCACTAGCAGCAAAGATTTATTTTCTTAATTCTAAACTGAATTCCCAGAAAGTCATCAATGTTGCTGATAGTCTATTTGCTATTCATTAAATGCACAATGGATTCTGGCTAAGCTATTTACAACTTACTGGTCCTAGGAAGCCCAATAATCCTGTCCGTGTAAATGTCTGCTCTCCAACTGGTCGACCATCGGAGTGAACAGGCGACACCTGGTAAATAAATAACAATCTAATTATGTCATGAGATTTACTCATTTAGCATAAGCTATAATTATATTACACTGTTCACTATGCAAAGGATTATTCTGCCCTGCTATCATTTTTACAAAGATGACATATATATATATATAATAGACAAACATCTAAAGGTTAAAGCACACAGTTTGTTTAGGGTTAAGGACAGGACACTGATTATTTTTTAGATTTTTACAACTCTCCTTGAAGAATGTAATTGTTGTCTCCATCAGAGAGGCTCCATTAAGACACACCAACAAAAAATTTAAGTAGTTCCAGCATAAATTTATATATTATTACCAGTCAATAAATAACAAGGCAACAAAGAGATATGACTTACACTAAAAACAACAACAACTAGAAGTGTAAGATATACTGAACCATAATCAGAGAACCATAATCAGTGAACCATAATCAGAGAACCATAATCAGAGAACCATAATCAGAGAACCATAATCAGAGAACCATTATTACTTTACAGAATCTTTTAATGATTCCTGCTAGTAATGGTGCTTAATTTTTTCCCCAGATTATATACAAAAATATTGCTTCTAGTCACATGATTTATAAATGAAAACTTCCGTACCTTTTCCAAAACCAAAAAAACTGAGCATTCCCAAACACTGTTGTGCACGTTTTTTTTTGCCATTACGTAAGATAGCATTTTATCAATATGAAAATAAACATAATTGAAAGCCCAATTATCATTAAACATACATTCATCAAGTATCTTTTATCACTGAGTGTTGAAAACAAACTGAAATTGAACGTACTCCACTCATTAGCCAACTGTTCCCAGTTGTCAGACCCCATTTGTGGTCAATTATTAGCCAATTTGTAACACAGGCTAGCCACTTGATAGAACATAGTCGAATAGCCAGTTGGCTTATAGGTCAGGATTAAGCTGAACAGTCTGAAGGATGGTTATTTGGAAAATTTTTAACAATGTAAGACGATACGCAGGATGTTGGTCAAGGTGATCACATGAAAAACAATAACCAGCAGATTTGAACCAAAGCACTATCACATTATAGTTGCCCCCTGTACTACTGAACCACCAAGACTCGCATCACCAAGCTCTGTTATAGCACAATGCTACTTACACCAAAGACAACCTTGGATATTCCTTGTAGGCCCCAGTATGATGTACCACAGTATGGCGCACTGACACATAGCTCACCAACCTCATCCGTCTTACACAATGTTGGCGTACCTTCTAACTTCAAAACTACGGCCACACCTGAAACAGTATTGAACTATGAGGGCGCGGACAGATCGACAATCCAATTCTGGTTAACCACAATTAAATAAACAGAACGCAACCATGCAGCTCGACAAATCTCTTAAAAGACGTAACAAAACTAGAAAAGGCAGCTATTTAAGACGATACGGTCGTCCATTCAGCTTACTGCAAGCTAAGTGAGAGAAGGTACAAGAAAAATGTGAAACTGACCCCCAGGTAATACTTGACCGCAATCCTGTAATGTTAGTGAGGTGAGGCTGTTCTCATTATCTACGCGTACTACGCCATGACTCAGGCTCTGCATTGATAACACTCCACGTCCAGTAGCATTGGCACCGGTACGTCCCGGTCTGGAAATGTATTTAAATGATGGATAAAATCAACCGGAAACATTAATCAATGGATGTGCTGTCTCAACGATCTGATACATGCCTAAATACCAACTGATCCACTAATCTATAAATTAGCAAACACTTCCACGGACAGAGAAACCAATGAACGTCTATTAAGATATGTTACATACGTGGCAAGGTTATCCAGACGGCAGCCATTTATTATGAAGAGTAATATACTATAACCAGATACTAATTCACCTTCAAGAACTGACTAAGCCACACTAAAGGTAGTTGTTGCTTCACTATAATAATATATTCTTTGTTAAGTTGTGACTAATGGCGGATGTGGAATTTTGATTATCATTAGGTTTAGAACCATTAAGTCCCGAGGTAAATTAGTTAACTTCCGTCTTTCAGAGTCCAGCTGTCTAGTAAAATATACGACCGAGTTCTGACTCTTATTATGATATGTAGGTTTACGTATCAATATACTATAATTTATTACTAGATCATGTATCAGTGTCAAAATAAGTAATCACTGTTATGTCTGACCTGCGTATAGACACTGTTAGAGCCTCTGTACTACTTGCACAGGGACAAACTGCTTCAGGCTTCAAACCTTTGCCTTGGAAGACATTCAGGAATGAATCACAAGATGTCAAAGACCCTGGAAATATTATTAACCATAACATTAAAAAGAATATCAATACCACAGCTGTGTAAAAACCTTGATGGACAACAATTCTAGATAATCTAAGGTCTTCTGAGATGAAGTTTCCAAAATAACCATTACATGACATAGTCACCAAACACAAGTGACAATTCATAACAGGTACCATCTTTTGTCTGAACACACACACACACACACACACACACACAACTTACATGGATTAGCGCCATCTGACACTAGCAATAGTCTAAGACTAGACAAATTGATGTCCTTGTGATCCTTCTGAGCTAACAGACTCCAGTGCAGATCTCTCGACTTGACAACAGCCACCGAAGCTACAACAACAAAATGTGTTGACACATGACACAGCAAGTCAATGTACAGGCAAGATGATAAAATCACAGCAACTTAATATTATTTATCATCTAAAACAGTGTTACAGCAATTCTGGTAAAGCAATTCTAACCGATAATAATACACCCAGTACAGGACAGTGTGTAAACAAATTAGTCTTGTCTGTTTTAGTTTTTGTCTATATTGAAACAGTTTAATACGTAGTTTCGAGTGAGCTGTCAAACATTTCCACAACTCATTACCAGTATATCTTACAGACATGATATTTTATTAATCCCATCACCTCGATCAGCTAATGGTTGTCAACAATACCTTTAAATCTGGTAACCATTTTCATCCAGGAGGCTGGATCTACTTTCATCAAGGAGTACGGTATAAATATCACATGCATCCCATTAAAGACGCTCTGCAAGGAGGAGAGAGCACATCATGGAAAAAATTCTTCTTCACAATTTGTTTGATAACAATCTGAACAGAATAGGAAACGGGACTTATTTTACATAAATGACTGGCTTCCAGCCGAACATACATCTGGCTTATGCGACAATACTTACGACCAAGATGCCATGCCACAGACCGACATCACGTTTGAAGTCTAAAACACACACCATCACTTCTCCTGGAGAAAGAATAAACGGTTACGTGACATACGCTCTTTTTGTGGCAGAAGCAAAGATCCGGACTTTGCTTCTAAATGCTTCATCAGTTACAATATTGTTACTGCTAGCTAAATGTTAGTGTACAGATGATCATTAAATATACACACAACCATCTTAAATAATCTACTTACAAATAGTACACACTATTTATAGATAATCACTAAGTGTGCCATATTTACTCCATATTTCTGTACCCTACCATAACAGTCTGCTTTTCTCCATACAGAGGCACAAAGTGAGTTTACATGACAAATAAATACTTGCTGTAATCAGCAAAGGATGAGGTGAAGTTGTCTAAAGGTATGAATATTTACTCATACAAATAACTGTTAAATACGATTAAATGCAGCTAACTATGATATATACGCGTAATAGACCAGTGACACCTCTCCCCCCATAACAGCCCAAGTACACCATCCATTCTAACCTACCTTCAGTATAATTACAAGCCACTGTTAGGCTTCTGGCGTGCGCTAACGTACTAGCTCTCGTATTAGTCACCCCCATCATACTGCCATCCTTAGCAGCTATGTACTAAACAGAATAATACAATAATTATAAGTTTATTGTAAGAGACACGGTGTATGTATATGCTTTAATAATAATAATAATACTGTATATTTAATAAAGTGCCCTTACTAGCAGGAGCCATTCAAAGGCACTGTACAAATAATATGTAATATAATAATACCCCAAATAATATGTCTGTAAAAAACCCTGTAATGATTTAAAAGATAATAATTATTTATCTGTGAAAGCGGTCTTAAAGCAACCTTATTTACCCGCAGCACTGATCACATGGCCAGATGTCTACTCTCTAGAGAAATGGGGCTAAAAGGTTTACTTAAAGCATTAATAAAACATCCCACAGACACAAGTAACACCGTGATCTGATCCCAGAACCCAGGGGTCTGTAGTAATGTGCTATCGACTGTATTACTAAGAGCCTCCCAGACACAAATTATGTGATGCACACACTGTTGATATGCATAATGTCTCACCTCTATGTGTGTGTGTGTGTGCTGCACCTGCGTGTGTGTGTGTATATCTGATTGAGGTCCCAGTCTGTAATGTGCGTAGAGCTCCTTCTTATGAAATCAGCTCAATCAGATTTATAGTATATTATTACAGAGACACGATCCTCCATCAGATGTGTCCACGTTTACCAACAACATAACCCTAAGTACCAAATGAAATAAAACAATGATATACAACCTCCCACACACAAATAATACAGACCTCTATATAAGCTGGTGCATCATCAGTCTGTCTCGGTGGTGGGTTCCAGTCTTTAGGTGGTTTACCGAGATGTTCTGTAACAAACCACTGTACTTTAGGCCAGCCTTTAAACTGCACCACTTCTCCCGTCTGTGTTTTAGGCAACCCCTTATAGCAAGCTTCCGATGTCAGAGCAACCTGTAAGCCTAGGCCACCGAGTAGGAACCCTATACTCTCACCACCTGCGTCCTGTAAAAGACGGATACAATCCAATTTAGATAAGCCACATGGCTGAATGGTTTATTTTAATGCTTTAGATGCATGTTGATATAAAATGAAGTCGAAACGAAACATTATAGATGTCTTTAAATTTGACAGAAAAGTCATCATACAACAACAAAGGTGAACCAGCCTATATTTTTCATGACACAAATAACACTTAACATACGAGGTAATTTTTAACAAAAATTTGAAGAGTGAAATGTATATAGTCTATATCATTGTCGATAATAGAAATAACTTAAAAACATTCTGAGATGATACCTAAAGTAAAGTAGCAACCATTTGTTGACATTATTATTATTATTATTATTATTATTATTATTATTACCACCATTACCATTATAGTAACCCACGTCTTAAATACCATTTAGATGCATGAAGCTGGTTAAACATATTGTAATCAGATCCCGTATATACTTGTGTATAAGGCAAGGCATAGCTGTAATCAGATCCCGTATATACTTGTGTATAAGGCAAGGTTTTAATCCTTGAAAATATTATTTTCCTACTCATTATATACAGGAATTCATGGGAAAATTAGCTACATTTAGACTGTTCATCAGGCCTGCTGAGTAATAATAGGTACTTTTTGGTCAGAAACAAAAACTCTATAGGTATGATGCTTGATCTAAACTCAAAGACTTTGTGGATTATGCGAAAGATAGTAACAACAACAGCAACGTGAGTAGAGAGTTCTAACGTAACAAAGAAACTTGTACATGATTGGTGGAATTGTTCCACCAAATTACAAGAATTACCCAACATGATGACAATTGATGCTTTATGGCCACTTTTGTACACATGGTAGGCTAAATGGGCTGAGCGACCTCCAAAGGTAATGAAGCAAAGTCAAGATTGAAACAACCTTCAGATGTGCCCATGCCGAGATTCAAACACGGGTGGCAGTGATCTGTGGTCCGATACGCTACTGCCACGCCACGGAGGCACCCCGCGACCCCCCCCCCAAAGATGAAGAAAGCTGGTCGTTGTCATTCCACTTTGTATGTTGCTGCTCCTGAGACCATCCTTCACAACCGGGTACTTGTGGACAGCGAGAGTGGTTGTATTGTAACTAGCTCGATGACAACTGACATTTCAGGACCTTCATTCGAAGCATCAGCTGGCTGGTGCACTAACTTCACGAGTCTACGCCATCTCAAAATAAGCCAAAAACTGCTTGCTGATTCGGTTGATCAAATCACTTCATTCCATCATTGTATCATTGACCAGAAGACCATTACTGAACTGATCGAGTGATAAAAAAAGGTCCGGCTTAAAGCTTTCAGTGCTGCCTCATCTTATATTTAAGTTAGGTCTTTTTTTAGTATATAGGTCCGTTTCATGGAAGACTGCTTCCATGAAACGGACCTATATACTGACTGTGAGCGTGAGCCAGACTTAAACACAAGTATATACGGTACTATTTACATAATAACACCTATTAATCATTGAAAGTTGTTTTAATACTGAACTGTTTGTGAAAGAAAAACAATTGTCATTGATAGCCGAGTCAATATCTACGACACAAATATGATATTAGTCGTGTAGTTAGTTATGTGTTGACATCATCAAGATTCTGTTGTATAAACTATGGAAATTAAACAACAAAACATCAAAGCTAACACACAATGAACTGTCAGTATTCTTCACACATCATAATTCAATCTATCTATATTGTTTGAAACAAGTCAAATATCTTATTTGTTAGTGAAAGTTTCAAGAATGCCAAGACGTGTTAGTTTTTAATCATTTTTTTATCACACCTTAAAATCATATGGCTATTTCTCAACACTATTTTGTAGAAATTACATTATAGAATACACACACCAAGGTTGGTTAGCAAAATGCCTTAAAACAGTGCACACACACATATAGACACACACACACACACACACACACACCAACACACACACAGAACAAAGCCTAGCTAGAAGCCAAAATACTAAATTAACAATAAGCTCTTTATATGACAGGGAGCAAACTCCAAACACATCAATAATCTGTTTACTTTATCAGTCACTGTCTTTTAAAGTTCACAGTTATACCTTTGTCATTGGGTCACTAAATATAATGGAAATGTATACATCCTGATGGAAAACCACAGAATTAATCTCTCCAGTATACCAATATGGACATCCCGAGAAACAAAAATCACCTATCCAATCAAGCACACCAATTTCACTCCCCCGACTATTACAAAAGACAGTGACTGCTTCATGTGTGACAGACTACACGAACTGACCTGAATTTTAACTCCCTGTATCAACATCATGGTTTGAAGGAGGGAGAAAAGAGTAACATCCATACAGTGTGTTAGAACTTATGATAGCATTAGTGTAGATCTAATATAGTAATGTAGAGCAATCACCAATTAACACAACATTAATCAATGTGTATGTGACAACATGCATTATAATTATAAAATGATTCAGAGAGAGAGAGAGAGAGAGAGAGAGAGAGAGAGAGTAATGTTTAGTAATAATGCAGTAGTGTGTGTGTGTGTGTGTGTGTGTGTGTGTGTGTGTGTGTGCACATAATGCAGATTTAAAGTTAACAAGACATTGGTGAAACCACAATGAGCACTCAATGACTTAATTTATCACTCAAAACTGAGAAAATTCAACCTGACATCATCAATTTTTGGATCTAAGACTATCAAATGAACTGAAAAACACAAACCAATCAATTAATTTAAAACGATTCTACCAACATTTTACAGTCCACAAACCAGATCTACAGAGCCAATTACAAAACGCTAGTAACATCACCAAGACAAAACACAACTAATCTACACATCACAACTCGTCGTCATTTTATATCAGCCCAGATCTAGCCATCTACTTGTTGGAGATGCTTACCCGTTTAGATGTCGGCACTTCTATTGGGACGGGTACCACTCCAGCAGTCAGACAACCATAAAATGCACACATGAACGACAAAGGATCATTGTTCGGATAGACCAGAGCCACCTGTAAAACATTGTAATCAATATACTGCCGTAAAAGCTATCTTATCCAATTGCCGTCATTTTGTCCATAAAATAAACAACTAACCCAAGATTAAATACCACACTTCTCCCTATTTTTAAACTCTTACTTTCCCAAATAATTGAAAATGCCTTCTATCTGTTGAAAGGCGACCAACAGTTAATCTTTTTTATGCACCGATGAGTGAAATAAGAACGTTGGTAACAATTATCATCACACAATTACGAAGATAAGACGAATGATACCTCACATTTATATCTAGTGGATATTAATTAGGTCATGCTATAATAGGTATAAACTAAAGATCTAACGTAAGGCCAACATCAATTATATAAGAAACTGACTAAGGCCAATAACCACACAATGAGCTACTGTCTTCAGTGCTCACAGCATCAAGTTTACATAACAAACAGATCATCTGCTGTAACCAGAAAGGCTGATTTGTAAATAAATTTCGAAACGTCACAGGATTATTGTCAATTAATTTATTTATTCTCTGATTTGGTACAACTGTAGATTTTATTAGTCAACAGCTTAATATATATATATAGTAAATAAAATAAGGTTTAAAAAATATATGCTGACATAAACATAAAATAAACAGATTATAACCGTTATCCATAAAAACATAATATTTATCCAAATTAAAACCTTATTTAGTAATCAATTTAAAATTGACACATACCCTATCACCAGACTTAACGCCAGTTTCACCTTTTGCTCCAACTTTATTTAGAAGATTAAAAGCTATTTTGTGAGTCCTGCTCAGCAGTTTACCTGTAAGAATAAAGTTGTTGTTAAATTATGTTACATTTATTCAGCTGAATTCAACTATATATTTTTGGCTATATTATTGTATAAATCTCTCTCTCTCGCTCTCGCTCTCTCTGTGTGTGTGTGTGTGTGTGTGTGTTGCTATTGTGAAATCATGATAGTGGTAGGCTTTCTTTCTTGCTAAATAAAACTTAACAAACTGACAACGAATGAGACTGATTGGTTTGTCATTTGGTACTCACCATACGTTAACGATACAGAAGGTTTGCCATTCTGATCTAATACTGTAGCTACTGTAGCCTTGAATGTTGCTGATCCATATCTCTGGACGGCAGCTTCTAAATTACGTGGCAAACCTGACGGAATCTGTTAATTACAGTTCAGATACATAATTTTAGGGATCTGTCCATTGACACACACGCACACAAACACACACATACACGCACCGTTCATTGCCTGGAAACATGGTTATTTAAGAGTAGCCAAGAACCAAAGTATTGATTTATTATATTAATCCAAAATAATGTGAGCTGTAGGTGTGTCATTATTTTATGGTTCATTATTTCTTCGCAATAAAGTTCACCAAAACAAAAAGACAATTTATATCTAGTTGATGAATTTGGGAAAAATTAGCAAATGTTTATGTAAATAACTGACCTGGCTCATAGCAATAAACTTACCACAAGTTGATCGCCAACTGTAGGAGTTATTGTACTACCTTCAGGTTTGGGAGCATTAGGGTCAATTGGAGGAACTAAGAACGAAACGAAAACAACTGATTACTGTATCATCTCTAATAACAATATATTGAACGAACGTGAAATAAATTGAATGATGTGGTACTTGCATACAAGCTTTTGGTCAGAAATTGAATCGTGACCATATGTGAAATAAACTGAATGATGTAGTACTTGCATATGTAGTACTTGGTCAGAAATTGAATCATGGCCATCCAATTTAAAACGTTTGATATTATGTGGCCATTTTCATGCATACGGTGGGCTAAATGGGTCGATTGGCCTCAAAAGGTGAGACAAGGTAAGAAATGGAACACCCTCCAGATATTCCCCCCCCCCCTCTGAGATTTGAACTCGGTAGAGGTCTGTGGCTAACCATGCTACCGGATGGACCAAGAACGAACTGCCACCAGGCTTAGAGAGCTGCGTCAAAACCCACAAACATGAATCAAAATTCAATCAATCGTTATTATGTTGAAAAACTTCCAATAACTAGATATCTAGATAGATTTTCTAGACATTTTTTTGTTGGCATTCATCTACAAAACTGGAATGAACTGGTCAATCCTTTAGAAAATTGAACTTGTAACACATCTATGAACTACTGTATCTTTATCAATTCCTCAATATTCTGATCTTATATCTAATGGCTTATTTTTATTCCTCAATAATGATACTGATCATATTGGATCATTATAGTTCAAAGCTCAAATTTCTAGTTTTCAACAAAAGTGAGGTCAAAGTTCAATGCACATTCAAAACACTGTATCAGAAAATAAGTTACTGATAATATTCCTGTGATGTGGTTTTCTTAGTTGATCTATACTGAAACTCTCTATATGGAGGATAATCACAAACAAGTCAGAGAACTTACTTGCTAACTCCTCTTCTTGCTCTTGAAAAAATTCATTCAACGGTCGTTTCTTTGGTCTCTGAAAAATATAGCGAGTCCTTTATGGCCAACAGTTACAGACCTGTCAATTTAAAAAAAAGGTACAAGGATTTCTCAGAAATGTATTGTTTTATAAGCAGCTTACCTTTAATGTGTTAAGAAGCTGCTGAATTTTTGCTGAAACCTTTCCAGGTCTTGGAACTAAAATTGAGGAAAGAACAAGAGCATTATATACTGTGTTGAAATTTGTAGAAATAAACAGTTTCGTTTTATTAAGAACTTCATTAAGATATTGAGGCTGTGTTTAAATCTTTACATCTCCATACATTTCTATGTTCTTAACCTGGCTGCTATAGCCAGTGATACAACCAAAACGTGTAGCGGCATTTTAGAAAACAAAACATTTGATTGGACACACACACACACACACACACACACAGACAGACAATAACCTGATGCTTGTTAGTAAATGTCACATACAAGTCTTGGGTAACAATAGAGACCTGATAATAGTTTACAGATCAGAAAAACCAACATGACTAATAGAGCCAAATATCTGGGAATATAAGTGATTGTGTGTGTGTGCATGTGCTAGTGTGCACACACAGATACACATGTATGCATGCATGTGAACAATACTTCACAGTTCACAGTCTGAACCCAAAAGACAAACCAAGTTTTTTTAGTGGAATATGTAAATATCTACAGCTAATAGATGGAACAGTATAATGACTCAATCATAATAAACTGAATTGATCACATCATATCATAACCAATCTTAGTGTTTCTCTCTCTCTCTCTCTCTCTCTCTCTCTCTTATATATATATATATATATATATATATATATATATATATATATATATGAAGATCAGTGGAAGAGTGGAAAAATTACCAAAACATATTACACATAAATTAGCATAAACCAAAATAATAACATTTATTCAGAGTGCTAGTTTTCAACTCAGCCAGCTGCCTCAGTGATGGAGAGAGATAGTATATAATTTAATATTTCTCAATGAAGACTAATTCAAAAAATAATTCGGAATCTGGAATGATGGCATATTTGAGAGAACAAATCATAGGAGTTGTTTGAGCGGAAGAAGAACGCCTGTTAATATAGCGTCATGGCCAAGATTCGAATCCTGACGTACAGACCCATAAATGGGGAGATCCACACCGTGTCTGAAGTGATCTCAAAAGTTAAATAATTTTGAAACAAATTCATATCACTCACAGAATCACCCCCCCCCCAAGAATGTTTAAATTTAAAATGTGTTTATTATACAGACACGAAGAAGAAATCCATTCTGATCAATTATATATGTATTTCACATAACTAACATTTGTGGTAATATATTTGTTCTACAAGAGTAATTTTGCCCCAAAGCGATATAAGCCATCTCACAGGAAAGAAAACAAGAAGACACAAGAAAACATCTACAGCTAGCAAACACTAATCACCGAAAGACCACACTAACAGATTAGTAAACACGACAAGACATAGTTCTACATGTGTAAGTGTCAACCGATCATACATTAAAGGATAGAACAATCCAGTCGAATAAAGGGAAACAACTAAATGTGCAGCTAACTCCAACAAGACCAGAAAATGACAGAGTAGTTTGTTCTTAACCTGGCATTGCCACGTCTGGAGTAGGACCTGTGGCAGTTGTCTGACTTCCACTACTCGACCTGTCTGAGTCTACACAAATGTAAACCGTGTCAGTCAGATGTTTAAAGAATTGTTGCATAGGTCATGGTTAATTAAAAGGCTTCACGGTATTAAACAAGCTATATCAGAATGTCTGTTTAGGCACTACCAACTGGCTGCATACATTAGGATAATAGTAGGTGTATAGCCAGAACATTTGGCATCTGTGAATCAAAGCATGTCAGGGTGAATCAAGCAGTTAAATAATGATCCTGTGAATAGATTCTTCTAGTACGGACCAATTTAAATATGAAACGTGTTACAATGAGAACACGACAAGTTGATATTGACAAATTAATGCTAAAGGTATCAGTTGCTGTCTCTTATCAGTATATCAGTAGCAGTATGGCTTCTTCAGCCCTGGCTAGTAACAAAGATAGACCTCTCACTGTATCTTTTGTAGAAATATAAAAACATTGTTAGTTTACAGTCCCACTTAGGCATATGGCAACCAAAACAGGCCAAATAATCTCTGATGATATTGAGGCGAAACAAAAAGATCCTTTACCCTTAAGCTAGCCAATCAAATCATGATTGTGTCTCTAGCTAATTAAACGTATGAGTAACAAACACTGTGAACATAATCAAGAAATTAAGGACCAATTATAATAGAGCCTAATTCTACATCTGCAGATCATCAGTTCAGTAAAACATAAACAGTTTCAATATAAAATGTGCACTTGAATCAGTTACTGATTAGTTTTATTTCGTCCAGCATGGGTCTCACTCAGCACACATCACCAAGGCAACACTCTTGATGTATTTTACTGGTACATGAAACATCTCATGGATGCAGGCAACTTTGTAGTTTGATCTTGTAACAAGAGATCCACAATGCTGCTTACTACCAAATGGACCACAGAATCGCACACACAGTTTACAAAAAGAACTGACATACCGAGATCTGAGATAATCAGTAATAAATTATGTCTAATTAATTATTAGACGACCACTATAAAATAAAGTGCTGCTAATCTGATCAAAATTTAAAGACTTTAAAACAAAACTATAAACACCATTTCATTATTTGAAAAAAGACACTAAAATCGAGTCATCCATTGAAATATGGTATTCTGATATAAAACTGTTTCAATATTAACACTGATTAACATATTCTCTATGTTATGTAATAGTGTCATGTCATCAGTGTTACATGTATGTCATCAATGTTACATTTATGTTATCAATGCTACATGTCATCAATGTTACATGTATGGTTACATGTATGTTATCAATGTTACATTTACGTCATCAATGCTACATATATGTCATCAATGCTACATATATGTCATCAATGTTACATTTACTGCAGCAATGCTACATATATGTTATCAATGCTACATTTATGTCATCAATGCTACATATACCGTAGGTCACGGCCATTAAGCTGAGGTCATTTTAGGCCTAAAATATCATGATTTATGGTAGTACCCTCCATTAAGACCTAAAAATCTGAACTTTTCCCTGTAGTATTTCCAGGTAACGTTTTGAACGCAGGAAATAGTTTTGTTTTCATAATTCATTATTCGTACCAATGTGGTTTGTAATACTGTCAATAGATCCAGGCAAATTATAACGATTGTTTATACAAACTGTTAGCGCATAGGTAGGACCTCAAACTTAAATTAACAGCTTGATTAAACATTCAATGAACCGCATCGCATATGAAGTCAATCACATATAAATTGACTATAAAATTGACATATAATTGTCAATCACATATAAATTGACTATAAAATTGACATATTATCAATTACTACAGAGCCTTTGA
The DNA here is from genome assembly GCA_025642065.1 of Paralvinella palmiformis. NCBI lineage: Eukaryota > Metazoa > Annelida > Polychaeta > Terebellida > Alvinellidae > Paralvinella > Paralvinella palmiformis. The sequence continues at coordinate 113,474 of JAODUP010000812.1, read as the reverse complement.
TGGTACGTTTTGGTCACTAACGCCCAATAACTGAGACAATGTAAATTACTGGTTTACGTAGTCAGTTAGTAACTAACTCTTTATTGAAAATCAGTAATTATCCTGTTATTAGCATAAATATACCCGGACAAAATATGTATATGGGGGCAGCCTAATGTCCATGCCGCCAAACGAATGACTGAGATACGAGGCTCTTGGGTACAGGATGTCTTGGGTACGAGTTGTCTTGTTACCAACGCTCCCTTCCAATTGAAAGTCGTGAAATGCGCTACTGAGTCCAACAACATTTATCCATTATTTTAAAAATCAGATAATTCTATATACAAATATTGATTTTCATTGTAAAGCTATGTATAATTATCATCAACTTGTTTCACTTCTATTTTCAAAATGACGATTGATGTCCATTTGCATATATATATATATATCTACTAGATCTAACACTGAAATTTCTTCTCCCGCTGACTGGATTTCTTGACACTGAAATAACACCAGCCACTAAGCCGACCTCCAAAAATAAGGTTCAAAATAATGACACAAAGTATCGGCTTAATGGCCAGGACCTACGGGTATGTCATCAATGCTACATATATGTCATCGACGTTACACATTATCCAAGAGTAAAAGCCTAAATAAAAAGCATTATATCAACCTCTAAGCAGAAAAGCCTACCAATATATATGTTGTTTGATTGCCCAACCAGACAGACTACTCACTTGTATCAGGATCTAATCCAGACATCACGCTACTCGATGTCACCCGTACAGATTGGGCATGTGCTTGGTTCAATCTGTTAACAAGATCAGTTCGCTGTAGCGTGTTAGTGTTGGTTAGATCAGGTGGCTGGGAGGCACGTTGAGCTGGAAACAGTATACGACATGCATTTTATTAACCAGTTAATATCAAAGCGAGCCGTTTTTAGTCGATCAGATGTTAACACTAAGAAGCGATAATGTTGGTTTACTTTTGGTTCCAGAAAATAACATTTATGAAATGATTTTGTGTGTCCTTGCTGAAAGCACATAGTTACAGACCCCACGTGTTTTGCACATACACTGAAAAACTGTACAGTACAAATACTTGGTATAGCATGTGTGTATGTGTGTGTATTTCTGTGCGAGTGAGTGAGTGAGTGAGTGAGTGAGTGAGCATCACAGTTGATGGCACACTATATAGTACTCACTCACTAGCTCGTTCGCTCACCTATTATTAATGTATAAGATAGGCTTTTACTTTTCTCAATTATTAAACTGAAAGAAAATGCATATGTTGCACTGACAAAAGAATTTTGTAAGTACAGTGTGCTAGCAGCATTGTCATCTTTATATCACACTATAGATTTTATATATATATATATATATATATATATATATATATATATAGATAGATAGATAGATAGATAGATAGATAGATATGTTTTCATTAGTTAAACAGAAATAGCATATTACTTAGATAATAGAGAAAGCATTATATATTTAGCTTACACTCCTTTCCACGTGATATTTGTATGACATCAGCTAGAGCACTGCCTGGTTGTCCATCTAAACGAAACATATAATTAACGACAGTCAGCATCTTAATTAGTCACATCAACCAACAATCATACATAGAGAGCAGTGTACGCTGTCAGCCATTCACAGTGCGTTATTGTAGTATATTTGCGTACACACCACGGAAGGACACGTTTTGCAAAAACAACTCATAACGGAGCCGTACACTTTTCGATCGATCTCGGAATGACGACGGTGATCGCGTACCAGGCATATAGCATTAGTAGGGCTGAAGCGCACTTTCTGTATAGATACGTTAAAAACAAGACAGAACCATGCAAAACAAACAAAATAAAAAACGAACACTACGCAAAATGCCCCAGTGACAACGGCAGAAAATGCGAATTGTAAGTAAGCAGAGAAAAACTCAATGTATTATATTGGCAAGCAAAATATAGAGTTATAAGGCAATGATGTTTTAACTTCTGCGAGTTAGGGTTGACACAGAAGAAATTATATATATATATATATATATATATATATATATATATATATATATATGATTCAGTCTAGGATCTTAGGCAAGTGGGTTGTAGGCCTATTTATTTTACAAAAGGGGTAATGTTGCTTTTATGGGAGGACACGAATATTTGGGATGGGTAAAACAGTTTATCATCTGGTAGCTGTGTAAGTCCTAACATAGTACACTAACAACAATAATAAATTACCATTTATATTCACCTATAAGCTGAGGAAATAATTCTAGAATTTAGCATAAATAAGACTATTCATCCTATATACAGGGGGGGGGGGCGGCTCTGTGGTCTAACTGGTAGATCACTACCACCTGAGTTCAAATCTTGGCACGGGCATATCTGAAGGGTGTTTCATCTTTGACTTCGCTTCATTACCTCTGGAGGTCGCTCGGCCCATTTAGCCAACCACATGCACAAAAGTGGCAGTAAAACATCAATCATCATCTTATACACAAAGAACAGCCAAAGGGAAAAATATTTCATGCCATATATTGATGAAAAGTCCAAACTATTATTGATGTTAATGGAAGAATTGAACCCCCAACAGCTGTCAGCATACTGATAGATCCTGTTTCATGGAACATGATCTCCGGCACAATTATATGCTTCGTATATAGCAGCAGTCTCTGTGAACAATTCACACAAGTAAGCTTGCCATAGGTTCATACAGTGCATACTGATATGCAATGTCACACAGCCATATATTTTGGTATGATATATAATAAAAATAATGCATGTTTATATAGGGCCAGAACCAGGTAAACCAGTTCTGAGGCACTGTACAATATTATTATCCCTGACTCAGACCTGTTTCCACCCAGCACACATCTCAACTCCCAAGGGAGCAAACAATGTCAGGTACTCATTTTTATGGATGAGTGAACCAGTCGCCACATGACAACATTGCAGCTCCTGGAGATTTGAACCCGCGACCTTTTGGCTACGAGTTCTACGCTCTAACTAACTGCGCTATGACAACTTGAAGCACTAGAGGCATCAAAAACTGTCACAGATCGTATTGCAATGAGTATAAATATATCAGAAGATTTATTTTTTTGATGAATTTGAGTGATACTTTGTAAACAATTCTTTTGGCGTTATGTTGTTAATATTTCAATATTAATTGGCAAAGTGTAGAAATGATTATTTTAGTGACAATTATTCCATATGATAAATGATGGTTTGCCAATCCATGGGTTTAACTTTAACTGTGGGTTTGAACATTGATGCAATTCCCTTTGAATTAACCATATATATGATTCATCGTATGCATGAGGTCGACCTATACACAAATATATAGATTGACTAGCCAACATTAATAAACATCCTCAAATTATGTCGATCATATTACATCATGTTTATGTTCTAAAACAGAAACATGTCATGCTCTATCACATCAATACAGATACCTTTTATCAACAGTTGGTAAGATCACAGATGATCCTGAAGAAACCAGAACTATTTCTCCTAGTCTCCACAGAGCCACAGAACTTTGTCCATGTCAAACAGGGTCATAGACTTTTTCATCTTATGGATGATAAACATCTGGCTGTCAGAACCGAACTTTGAGAAGCCACACTCAGACAGGGTTAGGGTGGATGTACTCATGTACTCATACTCACTGTACTCAAATACACAATTTGATGTACTCAGTACTTGTGTACTCATAAAAGGAAGTACTCAGTACTTGTACTCGAGTACATTCATAAAGTACTCATACTTTCAGAATACATTCAGAGTACTTTCACCATAAACAGAATATTGTTTTCACTTTAGTTCCATTTGTCTTTATAGCCATTTTCCTGCCAAAATGAATGTACTCAGCCCCAACCCTGCACTCAGATATGTATGTAGTACCAACTGATGAAACAGAAGTCACGTGGCAGTTGGCTTGAAATTGATAAGAGAGCTCTCTGGATATCGCTTATCCTATAGACAAAGTTTCACATGATGACTGGTACTGTAACTGTCAACCCAACAAGCCAGAATCAAAAAGAATTGGGCATCCCAGCTAATGGGCATTCATTGCACAATATCCAGAACACCGTGGGATTAGTGTGTTGTGAGTGCCCGACTGATCGAGCCAAATATCTCTTTTTTTGGTGTCAGGCAGTTGAGAGCAATTGAAAAATGACATGCATGCTATGAAAACAACTCGGAAAGTAGTATCCTCGTACAAAGAGATGAAAGGTGTATTTTAATAATGTGACTTATATACTACTGAGGATGATGATGATGATTGATGTTTTACTCCTACTTTGTGCACATGGTAGGCTAAATGGGCTGAGAGAACTCCAAAGGTAATGAAACGAAGTCAAAGATGAAACAGCCTTCAGATATGCCCATGCCGAGATTCGAATAAGGGTGGTAGTCATCTGTGATAGAACACACTACTGCTAGACCACAGAGATGTCCCATATACTACTGAGGAGATGTGAATTTCTGGCCTATTGTTATTTACTGATGTTACACATTTGGTGGTGCCATTGTAATAGCGTCACCATACAATGACTGGCAATGGCCAAACAGCGATGTGAATAGTAAATCTTCAAGCTGATAACAACAAGATTCCACAATTCCTTCATAAACTAAAGTTGTTTTGGTTTCCGACATAACAGCTGAATTTTTGTCTCTAATGTCTATGTGTCCTTCTGGCAATCATAAAAAACATGACGGGTAACTTGTTAAAATGTTGCATTAATCATGATTAATGGCATAAGGGTAGAGCCTAGATTGAACCCAGTATGTATATATATATATATATATATATATATATATATATAAATAAACATATGTATTATGTATGTATATATGTATAAAAGGAGACATTTAACAAAAAGGTCATTCAGAAACTTATCTAGCAAAAACACAGATAATAATGACGAGACTCAAACATCGTAATTCATGTTACTCACACTGTGGCCTTGACCCCTGAACAACATCAAGGTCACTCCCAGCTGGCGTCTGGGTGGAGGGTGAACCTCCTCCAGTTCGTTCTGATGGCGGAATGTTGACATTGGCATAAATTGCACTGGACCTGTGTGATTGGTTGTGTGTTTGGCTGACATTTGAACCATGACTGGAGTTCGAGGCGTGACGTTCGCGGTGAGTGGGCTGAGGGTGCTGCTGCTGCTGACGACTGCCGCCGGCCAGCACCGGTTGTCCATGACGACCGGCCCGCGAATGATCCTCACCTCCGAACAGGCTATCATCGTCTGATGATGAATCTAGAAGGTAAAAGATGATCTTTGTCAATTAGCTGAATATAATAATCACCTACTTTGCCTGCATGCACACGCACACACACACACACACACATTTGCAACCCAAATTAAATATAGTAATTTAAAATGTTAACATAAAATGATTTTTCATGTTAATCCATTATTATATGGAATTAACACAATATCAGGACACCCACAGGATTACAGAAGACCTTATATTTTCTCAGATTTTCTACTTTTATAAACTTACCCCATGTACATTACAAAAATGTTATTGATAATATAGCCACCATAAGACACATTACCAACAAACCATATAATTACTAAGTAACAAAAGATAGTCATAAGGACACACACTTCAGCTAATACTGGTTGTGCAAAGATATTTTCCCACACGATGTCCAGTGGGTTAATAAAAACCCTCCAACCCAAATCATAATCCTATGGATCCAGCTAAGAAAAGAAAGATTCATTCCAGTTACTCCAGTACATTTGCTGCCTCTGTCTTTTCCTCAAATTCGGCTGTCGAGGAGAGTGGCAATTCACGACTTCATCAGCCTCCGAAGTAGTGAACAAAGATTTCCAACCGATATCTACGCGAAACTTGTTTTGAGACTAGTCAAACAATATGGCGTATGCTCGTACAGCATCCAAATGCCTTCACCCCATCAATCGGATGATGATGATTGATGTTTTACGGCCACTTTTGGGCACATTGGTAGGCTAAATGGGCCAAGCGAACACCAAAGGTAATGAAGAGGAGTCAAAGATGAAACAACCTTCAGATATGCCTGTGCCAAGATTCGAACTCAGGTGGTAGTGATCTGTGGTTCAACATGCTGCCGCTAGACCACGGAGGTGCCCCCTTCAATCAGACAGGGTTGCTATATTAAAATTCAGAAAGTTTTTATCGGGTATATATCGGGAAAAAAAAAATCCATGCCATCACTGTAAATTGTTGTACAGATGATTTATTATTTGAAGTATCTGTTTATGATCATGGACAGCAAAGGACAATCACGTTGTAACTTTAAATTTAATTTTGTACATTGTACAACCTGACAACATCTAGGAAGCAGATGTGATTTCAGGGCGCCTCCTTGGTCTAGTGGTAGCGTGCCCGTGTTCAAATCCTGGCGTGGGCATATTTGAAGGTTGTTTCGTCTTTCACTTCGTCTCATTACCTTTGGAGGTCGTTCGGCCCATTTAGCCTACCTTGTGCGCAAAAGTGGCTGTAAAACATCAATCATCATCATCATCATCATCATCAGATGTGATTTCAATTAAAAAGTTTTTTTCACTAGATCTTGATGAACAAGATTTTGTCGTCAAAAATATCAGTTCCGTTAATGTTGCTGAGAGTAACACGGAGCACAAGTGATGTACGCACGAAAAAACAGCCCAAGAGCCAGACACATTTCATAACATGAAACAAACCATGAAAAATCCAAATCTTAAAAATCAGACTTGAAAATAATGTTGAGTGAATACTTGAATGTGTGAATGTATTAAGCATGAGCATGAGGTTAGATTAAAAGTCTAGGTATTAAAACTACAACTGTAAGGTGCAAATAACTGTTTGATACTATCCATAAGAAAACTGTTACATTCGGAACAGAGTAGCAAACCTAAAGTGATTTCCCTGAAATTGCTTTCCTCCTAAAATAAAAATTCCCTGCTTCCCCTGTATTTTCCAAAAATATTATAATTCCATATGATTCCCCAGCATTTTGTACATCCTGTGGGTACCCTGGTGATCTCAACACTATATGATGAGGACTATGAATTAGATTGGGTTATTTCTACACCAGGGTTGTCCTTATGTATGATTCTCAAACCGCATACACAAGAACACTCACCTTCACATTTAATGTGCATGTGTGCCATGATTATAAAGCCATACTCTCACCACCCCCCTCTCTCACTCACACACACACACACACACACACACTGCTTAGTATAGATATCTAAATCAGAAGGTCATAAGGGGGGTGTGATGCATTAATAAGATTCATTCATGTCAAATTGAAAGTAATCAAAACCACTATGCCACGTGTGGGTCTAAAATCATAACTAAATCTCCATTCTACAATGAGGATGATAAAACGAAATCAAAACAAGGTGTCAGCCTCGTGTGAACAGCCTAAATGTACAAAGCCGGGACACTAACAAAGCTTACAAAACGTCACTTACACCCATAGCTTGACTGGCGACTCATGGCTAAAGTAGAAATAATTATCAACATTACATGAGTATGTATGTTTACTAAGAATTAAAATGTTATTACACTACAATCTCTCTCTCTCTTTATGACACAAACACACACACACACACATACATACACACACACACATACACACACACATCCACAAATACTGATCTATAAACAAATTAAAACTAATGTTAGTCAATGTCTTTACTAAATAATTATTATGCATGGCAACTGGATGAAGACTAAATGAGACAAACATGCATAAATTACTAATATTATTTAGAATAATGGTCTGCATCAGAAGAATAAATAGCAACAATTATCATCAGAATTGAGAGTATACAAACAACAACTTTCTCTGTCTTCTTCACGTTTGAATGAAATAAAGAAAAACACCTAACAAGTGATGACAAGAGAGATTTCTCTCATTACAAGAAGCAGTTGAGTTGTTTTTCCTCGGCACTGGTCATGTGTTGGACATATGGGTCTAGGGAAGCAACTGCCACAAAGGTGAGCTGAATTCGAACCCACAACCTGGAGGTTTGCAGCACAGTGCTCCAACCACTGCGCCATCGGAACAACCCTATTATGAGCTACGGATGAAGGCTTTTAAGTAATTTTATTTGCTGCATTTAAAGCTGTAAAAACATATTTTTGGTTGCACGAATTTTGGTGAGCTTGATAAAAGAACAACTGAAAGACAGGTGGCAGACTCAATACCGGACATTATGTTAAAGTAATGTTCATGTCATGAGTTTTAGAGGAAATTAAAACAATGGTCAACTATAATAAGCTGAATTCAATTATTTATTAACAATATTAAATTTCATCACACTACATGTTATAGTATCAAGACAACGTCTATCGAGCAGCGCAATATCAATTTGAATTATTAATGAGTACGGGTTATTATGATTTAACATACAAAAAGAAATGTTTTCCCACCCCCCTCTCTCTCTCTCTCCACACACACACACACACACACACACACACACACAAACACTCACCGGAAGCGTGTTCTCGGTTGCGATGTTTCTGATTATAAACTGAGGTACGTTTAGATGGCATTGGTACCATTGACTGCTTCTTGTGCATGGCCAATGCCTGCATCACAGCTTCAGTTCTGATTTCTAAATAGAGACAGAACAAAAAAAAATCAAATATAAATCAGTTACAACAACAGTAATTAAAGTCACTAAGTAATAATGGTTACATAGAAAACAGTATTAAATAATAACTACGTAGACCACAATTCATTATCCCAAAACCTTTGGCGAGCTGTACTTTTAAATTTGGATCATTTTTAATTAGGTTTCATATTATAAACAGTCCCAGATATTTCTCTACCAAATCTTACAAATATCCATATCAAGTTTGGTTGATAAATACTGAAAACAGTACTAATTGTGGAGGCCTCCATGGCCTAACTACTAGCGCAGTTGGCCACAGATCTATAGCACCTGGGTTCAAATCCCGGTTGTGTTTCATCTTTTACTTCGCCTCATTACAAAAAGATATTTGGTTGCTGTTATGGGGTGGGTAGGGCAGTCACTCCCCAGGGAAACAAATATATGTCCTACTGGGATTGAAACCCTGACCTGGAGACTTCCAGCGCAGTAACTACTATGCTATAGCAGTGCCCTAGTAGTCTTCAGAGCTGTTTTCAAATTCAGGATTGTGGATCAAGGATTATGAAGACATAGTAGGGGGGTAAGGTAACGTTATAATTAGTAAAAATAAACTAGGTCACACACTGCCTATATCATCACCCATGATTAAAAAAATATATTAAAGGACAGTCATTAAGACATTATTAACAGAAAAACAGGTCACTAGAGGTCAAGGTTACAGATCTAACAGAGAGTATTATTAGGTTGGGGCAGATTTCAACAAGAAATGTTTTACTTAATATTATACTCGTTAGTGAGAAGGTGATGCCTGACATACTCCGGATTAACAGATAACAAATTATTTAAATTAAATAAAGCAGGGTTCATACACATTTTGACATCTCAGATTCCAGGATTTTCCAGGACCTTCCAATGTCAAGGACCTTTTCATTGAATTCATGAACTCTTAATGTGCAAAAATACACCTATTTTTTGGAAGAAGTGTAATGACTGAATTCCTGTGTGTTTATGATTAGAAACATAGATCTATATGTCCAGATTCCAGGACTTTCAAGGACCTCTACAAAATTTTACGACTTTCCAGGCCTGGAATCCAAAATTTAAAATTCCAGTACTTTTCAGGTTTTCAAGGACCTGTGCGAACCCTGTAAAAGTGTTAACATTATTAGGGAATTTATAATTTGTGGCTACATGATGAAACCACAGAAACAGAAGTGCTGCGTTAGATTGCCATGTTACCGTTGTGGTGTTTAATCTGGCGGCACTAGAGACATGTGAATAATTTGCTTTTAGGTGCAAACCTATTTGGATGGTTTACCACGTAGCAGTTCCAGCATTATGGAAGACCATTATTATTTACAGATGACATGTTAAAATATACCAAAGCTGATGCTCCTCATGGCAGAATGAAGTGACCTGAACAAATATCGATTAAAAGTTCTTCAGAAATCTATCAGACACATAACGCAACAATCAACCTGATGCTTTATAGTATATACATCAGTATGTTTGTTAATAAACCATTAAATTTAGTGATAAAAGTTCATTTTTATTCTAGCTATATTACTTTTCAACAGCCGCCACATTGCTTAATCTAACCCGTGCTTTTTTAACACTCCTTCCATGTGAAAATTGCAGTTAACAGAGAGGCTATGAATAATAAACTACAGATGAGTAAGACTTTTTTGTTTGAGCACTCAACAAAAACCGACAACAATTTATATAACTGCTGTATTCTTCACTGGTTCAGTTCACAAAGACTTTTTTATGAGTGCAGTCAGTTAAAACAAAATCCACTTTGTTCGGCAATTAAACAAACATCCGCTCACTGTATTACCATAAGGATGAATAACTACCATGGCACTGTGGTTACAGTATGTGACACTAGTTCAAAAAGTTGAGTTGACTTAATGATTTGGATAAGAGTGGTCATGTGTGTCTGTTACAATTGACATTTTAATTATTTTGCTCAAGAAGTATTACAACACTGATGTGTCCTAAGAGGCCTATTTTTCCTGGCATGGATTTCTTAATACTGATTTCATGACAGAATTGATTAATTTATCTTTAGTTCAAATAAAATATGTATTATATAATGAATGTTGGTCATATGTGACTGGCTATTGGTATATACCACAGATGCCAAAATTTGATAAATGTACATAATCTGGCGTGAATGTGCAAACTGCAAAATTATCAAATTTGCCAAACCAGTCATATTACAACAATATCCTGCGTCCAAAGCTCTAATCTCAAATTCTGTTTACTAAATAAAACAAAATTTTACATTTATATCCCGATCTACAATAATTAGACGACTCCAACTTAATGTAGGCTGACAAAAGAACATGAGATATTTAGGGGCTTGAAGTTTGAATGATTGATGCTTTATGCCCACGTTTGTGCACACAGGAGGTTAAATGGGCCGACTGACCCCAAAGGTAATGAAATGAAGTCAAAGATGAAACAACCTACAGATGTGCCCATGCCGAGATTCGAACACAGGTGGTAGTGATCTGTGGTTCAACACACTACTGCTATAGCACAGAGGCGGCCTCCCCCTTGAAGTTTGAAACAACAAATTTAATCATAGGTTGAAATGCAAAAATATCAGAACGTTGCATCAGGAAGTTATCTGGTATCACGAGGTGTTTGATGAAAATGTAATTCACTAATTTTTAGTTGTTAACCAAACCATATAACGTAATGAAAATACGTATATCCCTCATTACAGAAGTCCATGCAAATCAAAGAACCACAACCAAAATTATAACAGAATATTTTATTTCAGTTTTAGGCAATTTGCCAAAAATAACTTACTGCCACCAAATTTTTGATAGAAATAAAGCCGCACTTTTAGCTAATTCGCCGTCTTTATGCGCAAAGTTACCTGAATGATAACGATTATCTTCTCTTGTTAGACGTCTGTGTGCCCGCCTTTGGGCCGCAGTCGACGGACTCGGCGCTGCTTGCGTAGAGCCTGTACATACGTGTTCAGCAACCGCAGTTACACGGGTGGGATAAGCATCACCATGGTAACAGCAACCAATTTCAACCAATCAGGTCGGATTGAAGCCAAGCAGCAAGCGATGACGGGAGGTAAGGATAAATAAAAGTAACAAAAGTAAATATCACACATCAAGAAATATGTTACAAGAGAATGTTTAATGAGTAATTGATACGTATCACCAGAAAACATGCAAGATGGAATGTTATTTTATTATCATGCACTTTACTCCAGACAAAAGACATCTTAAAAATTATCATTTAAGTAGAAATAACAATTATGTGTGTTAGTTGGTAATTATCAATATGATCTATATATATATATATATATATATATATATATATATATATATATATATATATATAAATAATTATAGTAACATATAATTAAGTGTTATGTACAAAGCAGCATTTAAATTAAAAGAATTCTATAAATATTTATCCTAATATATTTATTAAACATTATTATCTGTAACTTACTTTTAAACCTGTATTACCAAAACTAGAATTGATCAATATTTACAAAAACAAGGAACACACACACACACATAATCTCTCCAAAATCAAATAAACAGTGCTAGATCACATCTAGACAACTGTTTATGATTCATATATAGGGAATGGGTAATTGAGTGATAGTAAACTTAATATTTCCTATTTACCAGATTACAAGTACAACAGACTGAAATAAATCATTTACCAATTTCATTCATTATGAACAAATGAGCGCAAATAAATTAAAATAGATCTGCAACAGTAGAATGATGATCAGTGTTTAACAACACAGTTATACCGCATCATCGGCCATCATCATCCTCATCATCATCATCGGCCAACGTTCAGTCGCCAAACAACCAAACATTACTTGAACTTGGTCATTTCATTGATCATGTTGTAACAGAACAGACAAAGACCACCTCATGACAGTGACCAGTCACTGAGTCAGGCCATAAACAGTGACTTATTATAAATATCTGGCATAACATCCACCATAATAACATAACAGTCACCATAATAACATAACATCCACCATAATAACATAACAGTCACCATAATAACATAACATCAACCATAATAACATAACAGTCACAACTATATGACAGTTAGATGACCAATCAAAATCTTACTAAGTGACCTATTAACTGCAGATGCTAATCTTTTGTGTGTGTGTCTGTGTGTGTGTGTGTGTTTGTTTGTGCGTGCATGCTGTGCTGTGCAATGTTGTGCTGTGCTATGCTTATGCATCACTCATGAATATGCATATTTCTAAGATGTCTCAGCTATAGCTGTATGTCTTCAAAACTTAAAGAGAGCTTTAGCAGTACTATAGCAAGAACACAGACAGACAGATAGACAGAGACAGACAGACGTGAATCACTGGTTATTCATAAATATCATGTAAACACACACACGCACACACACATATCCAATTTACTGCCTATCTTTTCCTTTCTTAGGTAACCAAATTATTTCACAATAATATACAAACTGCGGAATTGAAAAGATTGTCAGTACCGTTCTGTAGATAAAGCACACTTACTCCCACATTAAATATAAGCTAATGTATTCTTAACAGTAAATCTCTAGGCTATATGGTTCAAGGTAACAAATCCAGCAGCCTACTGAACTGAACGGATACTTGGATATAGAAACTTATTAGCTAACACTATAACAGGTACAAAGTTGTTTTATAACTAACACATCTACTACTTGTAATGGTATTCATCTTTGAATGGTTCCATGGCTGAGAAACTGGTTAATATGGGCATTATATTATATATATATATATATATATATATATATATATATATATATAAACAGGAAGTTAGGTGCTTAATTGTACATTATCAAAACAGATGCTGTGTACAACAGTTGTACTAAAAATTACAGAGATCTGTCTAATTATTATACACAGTATATAATATCTAATATTATAGCCCCTCAAATTACTTTATTGTTGTGAACTGTTTTCAAGCCACTCATGGAGTGATCTATCATTCTAGTTCAGGTTTAGCACAGAGAGATTGAGAACCGAGTAGGAACTAGATTTCTAACATCATAAATTATCATCACTACCAAGTCGGTTTACAAGTGGTCCATCCGGGGCCTGTTGTTAGAGGCTGACTACCAGCAAAACTAAATTATAAACCAAAACAAGGCCACACCTGTGTGTGCGTGCGCGCGTGTGTGTGTGTGTGGAGGGGGCTGTCTCTCTATGTGTGTGTACCTCTAGAACACACCAAACTCTTGAGTACAACATCCATCCACACGTTTCTTCTCAACAGCTCTAAATACTTATATAGACTGAACAACTAGTTTACGGGTAAAACACAGGCACAAGCACTCACACACAAACACGAGTCTGTACCTCCCGCTGTCTAACGCGGAAGTTCTATTATTGTAAAGTTGGTCTGCATATTTTGGCTAGACACTAAAATTATACTTCGAGAAAATGACCAAACAACTTATTAACCTGAGGATCTGCCAAAATGCAAGTAAAAAGTTATCTCTTCAACAAACAAACAAACCCCCAAAAAAAACACAAACGGATCAGTTACGTACAATTTCCATCTGGAGGACTGAATCACCAAAACGTGGTCATTTACCAAGAATGGTTTAATACGAAACTTCTGACAAACGACAAAGGCTTTAACGTGAAATGGATAACAGCGTTATCTCCACCATTAAATAACCGCTAGCTATTATATATATATATATATATATATAGGTCAAATGGTATCGAGGTGAGAAAGCAGAATGAGATCGGGTCAAAGTTTGAATCATCAAAGTATCTCCAAACATAATCATAACGTACATAGTTTGCTAGTTTTTAGTGCAACAAAATACGTTTGATCAGTTGATAAAACTCAATTTAATAGTAGATCTTTAAGTACACTCTTTGTCATCGTAATAAGGCACCACGTTACGTGCATCATTATCTAGCAGGAAGAGTGCAAAACTACAATATACCAGATGTTCTCAGTTTGTGCATAGGCATGTTCATGTGCCTGTGCGAGCACCGGTGAGATTACGATAGAAAGAATCAGTATGTGGATTGTATAGTTTAGGCGCTCAGGTCAGATCTGAGACATATGGCTCTGGCCACAAACACAGGTATGAGTCAGAATCGAACGCACAACCTCAATGTTTTCAACACGACGCCCTACTATCATGTGAGTGGTGTGTGCGTATGAGAGAGATCATCCATAATACATTATTATCTAGGAGCTAGATCCTCCAAAACGTGGGACATTGGTGACATCCAATGGCGGGAAAGGGCGACTGGGGGAGGGGTGGCGGCGGCGGAGAAGTCGGGTCTTGGGGAACTCAAATAATTTTATTGGAATATAGATGCCAAATGGAGGCATTCGAGGCATGCTGAAAGGCTTTCACAGATGAAACTCCACTTTCATAATTATCATTAATCAGGTAGATATATCTAATTATTATAAACAGTGCAAAATTTAATAAGAAACTTTGAAGACTTCAGTTCTTTCCCCTTTCCTGAACATATTGGCAGAGATGCACAGTGATTAAAATCCCTCTAGTATGAACCCTCATGCTTGATAACAAACAATTGTGTTCAAACGGGAAGTGGATAATCTGTTTCTGAGTTAAGACTTGAGAGCCTTTTGCACAGAAGAACTATCTTCTACGTCAGCAGTATGCAAGAGAAACATGACAGCTAAATTTTCCATTCTGGATCATCGGGAAATTCAGCAGAACGACGGATTTGTATGATTTTCCACAAGTTCGATGATGATGATGATGACAATGATTGATGTTTTACGACCACTTTTGTGCACAGGGTTGACTAAATGGGCCGAGCGACGTCCAAAGGTAATGAGGCGAAGTCAAAGATGAAACAACCTTCAGTTATGACCGCGCCGAGATTCGAACACGGGTGGTAGTGATGTGCGGTCCAACACGCTACCGTCCACAAGTTCGACAGTGAATCAGTGGAATAGGGCTGTAATCTGACAAAGCCCTAGAACAAGCCCCGTTACCCGTTGAACAGCTCCACGGTCTATACTGGGAGTCTGCCTATCACCGTAGCTCTGGATCAATACATTCAACCTGTCTTCGTCAATCGGTGAGATCTTGAAAAACTGACGTGTTCCATTGATGAAATAATTATCCATATTTTCAAGAGGTTTTTCCAAGCTGTCAGTGGTCAAAATAAAATCCATCAATTTTCAAGAATTTTGGGGGTTATACCAACTCTGTGAACTGGAGACAAACAATCTATTATCCTTTGATGAAAACATTTCCCCAAAATGGCCATTCTTCTATAATGACTATAATATTGGTATACCACAATTATTGAATAATAAAAAGATGTATTATTCTATTATGGTGTTGTTAATTTCGGTTGTTAGAAAGTACAGACTAGACTCAAACCTGAGATGTACTCCCGAGAAGTTAATTTATATAAAGGAGAATAGAGGTGATCAGCCTTCTCGAGCCTTTCACCGAGGGATGAAATTCCCCCACACAGTCATACAATACAGATGACATTGGGATCAAATTTTCATATCCTCAAACAGAGAAGTATCGTTTTACTGGTAGGTAATCCTAATCAATGTGGATCAAACTTGAGTGAGAGAAAGGTAGTGAATGGTTGAGTTTAGCCTTGAGCAAGGCTACATCAGGGACACGATGCGGTCAGTAGGCAACTCTCTACAGAACCCCCCCCCCCTCAGAGATACAGGTACGAGTAGAACCATGAATTATAGACTGGTCGCATGCTGGTCAACCCACTACGTCACTCGAGATGCCTATGTTTTACACAGGGAAAATATGGGGGGGGGGTCGTGGGGTTGAGGTGTGGGAGGGGAAGGTGCGGGGAAGGGAAGGGCCCCAGATACAGCGTAGCAACAAACCACTAGAGAACAATAAAAGACCACCATAAAGGTGATTTGTTTACTGAAGTCGACCACAGACAGCATCCTATAGATGTGAACTAGTACCATAACATAGAACCACTATATACTGTATATATATATATATATATATATATATATATATATATATATATATATATAAAGTCATCATAGTGACGATTACCTTCTTGGACTGAGACCTGTGTTACGGGAGACGACAGGTTGATGATTGATGCTTTTACGGCCACTTTTGTGCACATGGTAGGCTAAATGGGCCGAGCGACCTCCAAAGGTAATGAAGGCATGTCAAAGATGAAACAACCTTCAGATATGCCCACGCCGAGATTTGAACTCAGGTGGTAGTGATCTATGGTCCAACACGCTACCGCTAGACCATGGGGGGCGCGAATGAGGTTGACTAACTTAATACTATTGACCTTCATTAATATTGGTGGATGACTAATGGGGGGGGGGGGAGGTCGGTTATAGATGACAATGTTTTAATTACATTTCTACTGGCCTATAGGTACGGGCACAGCACACCTGTCAACTGATGGACGAATATTAGTCGAGTGGGTGGGTGAGTCAGTCCGTGAGTCAGTGGTTGAGCCAGTGTTCACAGACGACGAAGTGCGTCTTTTCTCGGAACACAATTAACAGACACGTCAAAGGCAAAGGTTGCGCTGTCCTTTGTACTAAATTAAACACACACACACACATTCTCTATCACACACACACACACACACACACACACAATTCCTGACTTATCTCAAGAGATTGTAGCCACTAAAATATGGAACACTGGGATATATATATATATATATATATATATATAAATGGCTTATTCTCACATCGTGTGAAAATATCTTCCATTTCACGTCATCACATCTTAACAATCGCATTACAATTCCAAACGAAATAAACCCGATGAAATTAAGATCGGACATTCTAGACAAAGACAATGATGACACTTAAAGGCCTATACCAATTACGAAACCGCCGTTTATGATCATCCGCAAGGGGTACGGTTTAATAACGAACGAAATATAATTATTACCAAACACACACACCATTCGCTATCTAAACATCATTAACACAGCACAGGATACTTGTTAGTAATCTAAACTACTATTTGGGGATAGAAATAGCATCCGATTGTAGCTCTTGGCTCGCTATAATGAATAACTGACAGAACTAAAGATAACAAAATCAGTTGCGAAACAAAATGTAACAATAATTCCCTGATTGGACCCTTCGTCTAAAATATATTTAAAAAACAGACGAACCCCGGGAGAAAACAGCACAATTATATTTACTATTGGAACAAAATGGGCTTAATTCGCATCGGGTGGGAATGTTCCTTTAATAACATTTCTTATCACAGACTAGCGCCCACAATGCGATTCTACATCGAATCAGCAATGCGCAATTAATGTCAGATATTCAGCAGAAAACGGGGAAAATATTCAAACCCTAATAATTACTACGATAACGTCGACGCTTTGGAATCACGAAAAAACAGCAGAAGGTTGCGCAGGATATCCAGAACTTTTGACCATTCTCGATGAAAGATTACAATATATTTTAACATAAAAGATCATCTACAAATGTATTCAAACCAAATAATTATACAATGAACTCTCCATAATCCAGATTACTAACAGGACAAAGTTTAATCAAGAGATCCTTATAGATAATCTTGTTATCTGAACCATCAAAATTCTAGTTAATCCGTAGTCATTTATCCCATATTAACTATTATATATATATATATATATATATATATATATATATATATATATATATATATATATACTTGAGTCCTTTGCCAGCTAAATTCTGATAGTATAATACTGGTAAAATAATTTACAAGATGTGTTTTAGTAACAGACATAAAAGAATCCTCCCGTAGTGTTCATTCAAAAGCGATTAATGGGGTGCGCACGCACACACAGACACACAAACAAACGCGCGCACACCAAGCGGTATGGTGCTAGTGATGACAATAACAGAGGCAGGGGTGATGATGATGATACAGGACAGTACAGAGAGACACACACAGAGAGAACCGGCTACACATTACAACTGTTTATGTACACAAGTAGTTATACCTGTCAGTGAGTGTCTAGGACTGGGAGTTGGCTGGTATGGTACTCTACAACGTTCACTCGACGACGACATGGACTGGACATTTTGTATGTGTATCACAGACACTGCAGCATCACAGAGGTTAGAAATATAGTAACATAAAAAACAATAACACACACACAGTTATATCATAAGAGATTGTAGTCACTAAAAATATAGAACACTGGGATATATAAGACTCTCTCTCTCCATATATATATATATATATATATATATATATTCAAACACAACCCACATCAGATCCAGTCAACTCTAAAACACGCAACAATCGGGTGTAACACTCCAAAACACAACCAACTATGAGAATTGTCAAAATGTTCTCGATTATTAAACACTACTATATAAGATCTGATATCGTTTATAAGTTCATATTACAGTATTAACACCCGGACAGTCGGATAAATAAAGTTTACCAACTATGTATGTAATAATTATGTCAAATTGGAACCAGCATCGAAATTTCACACACACACACACACACACACACACACACCACTTATGTTATCGCTACAAGCATAACAAGCGGGATAATGGGTATAAATTTCAATGGATAAATGCGCAAATATCTCACAAAAACAACAACAACAAAAACTCAACAGAGTCTGAACAAAATAGACAAAGTCTGCCCGACCATATCTAATATCTCCAACTAGTAGTATTAAAGAGATAAAGTCAACACGGACAGAGATGACAGCTAGCCGTGTCATCCGAATTGTCTTCAATAATTAATCACAGCATCAACATTGCTATACCTACCTACACCACCACGTGCAGACAGAAGGAATACGTATATAATAATAATAGAAAGTTCACATGATTTAAACATCTACCAGGTGACAGCTCTCTCACACGCCAACAGTCCTAACTCCGACCCTCGGGGACTCTGACCCTCGGAATTCCCCCCCCCCCCTCTCTCTCTCCCCTAAGTGTGGTTATAAGATTGGTGTTGGTGCGAGTACAGTCAGTTAAAGAGCGTCGTGATAATCATACTGACTAAAGATGTTTATCGTGTGAGCCTCTACCGAAACATGGAACGGTAACCACAACCAGCCAACCAGCCAGCCAGCCAGCCAAACCAGCCAGACTGACTTTGGTGGTACAGTCACTGATGTTAATCTGGACTAATTTAGAACATCGTGTACTGATGTAGCTTACACAGCCATCAGTTGCCATCTCTGATAAGTTTTTTTCTCTTTTACTTGAGTTAAGAAATACTTCACCCCGCACCCAACCACCCACACATACACACACACGCACGCACACCAATGGTTACTGACCATCTAAAGTGCTTAATAATATTAATTATACATGTCTATTTGATGATTTAAGACCACCACCACCACCACAACAACAACATTATACAAACAGGTTTCAGTGAACCAACTGAACAAAAGATAAAGTCATACATCATCTTCTATTATCTTACAGGTGTCGCTAACATCGAGTGGGGGGCGGATGGGGGAGGGGTGAGGGAAGGTGCGCGGTATATATGCCTAAAGCCACAGACATTCTTTACCATTATGTAATAGTTCTAAGAATAGCGACACTAACTTTTTATAGTGATACAACCAGGTCAGATTAATGTTTAAAAAAGAACTCCTACAAGTTTCTTCTCACTTCCTTCCGGCTGATGTACCTCAACAATAGGATGAGTACCTCAACAGTAGGATGACCTGACCCGTAGAATGGCTTACAATTTGGCATCCTAGCTTGCCATAAAACCCCTTAAATCTCGTATTGCCAACGCCATACAATTACTTCTAATATATTATGTATCACTACTGTTAGGGTATCTCACCCAGGAAAACCAGTTGATAATGTATCAATCAGTGCTAATTCAATGTGATTTTGACTTATTGAACAAAGAAGCTAATAGATGATTAATTTAATTGGGGGGGGGGGTTGATTATAACTTGTACATATGTAAACAATAAGCTGTTGTTGATGACTGGTGAATGTGATGGTGATTAAAATTAATAAATAAACTGACCAGTTTAACATTAATTGTTCAACAGGTAGTGGTCGACTTACGATCTACGAAACTTCTGATCTGCTCGATTTTACGACCGGCGGTACGACTTAAATATGATTATAATATACAATATATAACATACGTGATGTAATTATAACATAGACCGAGTTACGACCAGGTCAAAGTCGTAACCAATCAAGGTCATAAGTCGACGACTACCTGTACCACAACTGACCTGTTTTCTTTCAGGTCAATGCGTAACACCCTCCAATATGCCGCCATATTGTGAAGGGAATTATAACACAATGAGCTGACATGGACTACGAATTACATACGATTAACTAAGACTACACCGTTTGTGGTGATCACTTCATTCATCACCGTGCAGCCATAACACGATAACTATCTAAAGAAATTTTGTTTTTAAAAAGCCATCTTGTAGATTTGTATTATAGTTTAAATAAGTGTTCGCTTCTCGCTCGCCTCCCCCACATAAACTATACATACAAGACCATTTTAAGACAACCGATATCCACTTCTATTGATATGTTACTCTTAATTAAGCAAAGATAACGCACAACAGCACAACGTTGCTGCAGCATCCAAATCAACTTGTTCATCAATTAATTGTGTAGAAGAAAAATACACTGACAGATTGCCAAACATTATGAAACAGGAACAGGAAATACATGCATTTAAAGGGACTTCTATAGGAGACGCCTATAGAGTAAGGTTAATTAACTGGAATACATTCGAACATTACCATTAACTCTGTTTGGCTTTACGCATATACAGAAGTTATTCTAGAGGCAACCATCTAATGAATACTACCATCATAGCCATGCAGCAGTGTTAGTTAACAAACAAGGAGATAAATTAATGACAGCGCATCCAGGCGATAGAGAACCGCTTCCGCCCCCCCCCCCACAACGCCCACCCCTCCCACCTCCAGGGTATCCGCCAGAGGATGACGGCAAATAAAAATGAACCTAATGCGACAATACGAGACAAGTACTGAACATACGGTCGGTACCACGTTGATGACTACTAACCTGGGACTCCCTGAGCTTTGACGTAAGGGGCCAACAGACGAGCTCGTTTCTTCTCATAGCCCTTTTGAGTTATGTCCCCTAAAATAATCAGAAACACTGGTTGGTTAATACAGAGGACGGACATGTTAGTTCAAAGACATGCATATATAGTACAATGGTAGACACTGTGCTAAAGCTCTTACTGGTAGCAACATATTATTGTTTGCAATAGAGTTTACACAAAGAAGCACGGCTAAAATATTATATATATTATGTATTATATATATATATATATATATATATATATATATATAAGCAAATGTTAATGTGAACATCTGTTGTAATTTCAACAGATTAATACAGATGACTATATATGACCAGGTACAGCCAAAATTGTGTAATTTTAAATATATCAACAGCGACTACCCATTTGCAGATTGGGTACATGCGGGTAAGGTGAGATCAGTACTGACTAGCATAGAGCAGTATTAATAATCACACTTGGTTAACATGCAGGTAACACACACAGTCACACGCGTCCGCGCGCGCACATTAATGGCATATCACTGTCTGTTTTGGTTTGGCAAGTTTTTTGAAGGCAACAAACACATAATCATTATGTATTAATGAGAGAATATGTCTGTCTCGTGTCTTACCCGGCAAGACACACATAGTGAGAGCGTTTCAGTCTGTCTTGTTATCTGTGTGTGTATGTAAAATGTATGCTGGGGTACTTCATGTCTGTGTGCCTGTCTCGCTGTCCACATACGCAGCCATAGATAGTCCATCATCATTGTGTAGGTAGCGCGAACAAACATTGGAATCTGTCCAGCTCTCTCTCTCTCTCTCTCTCTCTGTGTGTGTGTGTGTGTGTGTATTTGCGAGGCCGTGTGGGTGTTATCCATGTGGGTATATGTATGTATACACACACGAATGCCTTTGTAAAAATGCCACGATCACAGTATGACGTCTATATAGACAATTATACATGATACAGTTACTGATACACCAGAAAACAAGACCTCTCTACAAATCATTCTTCTGGAGTAATGTTCCTAAGCTATAGACCATAACCCATGGTTTATTTTAATGACCGCAATACATAATTCTCCCCCTCCTCCCCTTCCATCCACCAGACTAAATATAAAGTGTGTTCAACGCAACATTATTCAAATAAATAACATATCATAGATACAAGACATCGAAATGTCTAGAAGATGCTTGTATCATACTCCAGCCACACTGATACTGTATCACACACACGCACACACACACTCTCTCTGTGTCTCTCACACACACATACATTCTCTATCTCTCTCTCACACACACAGGCACAATTCAAACACACACCTCTCTCATGTGTAGAACAGGGCGTGGGTTTAGGATGGGGTTGAGGTGGTGAAAAGTGGCCGTTATCGGGAGCCAGAATAGACAAGAGAATCCTACTTACAATTAACAAGATAATCCAGAAGATACAACGAGAGAACAACGATGGCTAGAGCTATCAGATACTGAGCCATCATAATACCACTCGGTGATGGTACTCTATCTCAGAGAACACACATAATCCATTTACTCTGATCGAGCTTTTTGGGGCTACAACAGATACGATAATGTCAGTGCTCCTCTTCCTGCCAAATTGACACCACATCCAAGTACATCGTATCCGAGAGTGGAGTACTGAGAGAGAGAGTATCAGCTATATTCGGGTAGTGACTGACACCTTAATCCCGTAAGTAAGACGATCGCGTCCAACATCCGGTAATAAGGAGAACTCGGCCAGGTATAATTAGTGTTTGTTTAACGGTAAAAATAAACCAACACAGGTACCATCATTTAAGCTTACATTATCTAACTTGTCATTATAAAAATATTTATAAAAAACTTATCTCCGATCCAGCTGACGGCATACTTAGAACTCCACATTTTGTTAGAATATTACATTACAAATAGCACCATATCATTATATTTCTATTACCAAAAAGCCTGGATTTGACCAGATGTTATCATTACCAAACTATCCTTAACTTCCCTGAACCTAATAAACAGGAACGGTAATTTTAATCTTCACTTTTTTGTATTCGGGTCCCTAGATTTTCAAACCTCACAGCCCTGTTTGGGGGGGGGGGGATTTCTCTCGCCATTAGACACAAACTAAAACTGTTTAACACTGGAACAGATTTAAACCGTATAAAGATCGTTGTTTCACTATTTACTCAGATAAAGATATGTTGCTGCAAAATAAACTATAAATGGATAAACACAATGTAATATGTCAACTTTAGCGAACATAAATACAAGTGACACCTTCAAGTCTGGCTCCATATATATATATATATTAGCAAATTTTTTAGAGGAATGGGACTCTCTCTTTTTCTGCTCATTGTGTCTATGCGCGCGTGTGTGTATGTGTGTGTGTGCAATGTTTTCTTTGTTGGATAAGCATGTGCACCCGTGGACACACATACACACACTACATGCATCTCTCTCTCTCTGTGTGTGTGTGTGCGCGTGCGTGCGTGCTGGGTAGAAGTTTGTCATATGTTTCTCTGCCTGTATCCACATCCACAAAAGCCACCAAAGGAACATCACAACCGATGAACCAGACACTATCCGATATGCACCAATACTCTAAAAATATAACCGACGACGACTGATTGGAATATAACAACTGAGAACTCATCACTGATGATAAACAACTTTTTATCATCATCTTACAATCCTTCACCATCTTTCTCCATCTACAGACCACCTCCAAACTACCGGGACTGATGATCTCCATCAATCGGTCCTCCAGACACACACACACACACACACACGGCAGGGATAGCATAGCCCACTAGTCGAGACATAGGCCACTCCGAGGTTGGCCCGGGAGAGAACACTTAGATATCAGAGATAGAGAGCAAGAGTGGGTGGATAATATGCCGTGATTGTGGTTCTATTTTAGGCAGTAGCTATCCAGTACCCAATATTTACTAACAGTCAGTGAAGGCTGTCAGAAGTGACGGAGATACTAAGACATTCGCCGACTTGGTCAGATACAGTAGGTCAGTACCGTTCAGCCACTACAGACATCAAGTAAGTTATGGTATAATATGATAGGTCTACATCCGGAACAAATCTATAATAATAATAACACATAAAGATAACGCTGCCTTCCCAGTAGTCAGCTAGTCTAGATACAACTAGTCGGCGTATCTGGTCAAATATATCACCTACAGGGTGCCATCATGTGGGGGTGGAGGAAAAAACACTCATTGTGGGAAAAGATGAAACGCCCTTCTGACATGTCGATGCTGGGATTCGAATCCCGGTGCTAAAGATCTGTGGCCAGCACCGATACCGGTAAGCCACAAATAGGCTCCATTTTTCCGGAAGGATTATACGCTAAATGAATTATAATAATAATGTATATTTAATAAAGCGCACTTACTAGCAGGAGCTATTCAAAGGTGCTGTACAAATAATATGTAATATAATAATACCCCAAATAATATGTCCGTAAAATCCCCCCCCCCTCCCGGCAATAACAATATAAATTAGCTTAGTTCTGTAATATATTTAGCACTAGTAAACTGGTACACAGATTCATGATTCTTTGTTGTTGTTACAAGTGCTTGTTGTCAAGTAAACAATTAAGATTTCGTTCTGCCTCGTTATCTATTTACTGCCCTCAAGTACCGGACTCAACCATCTCTAGTGTTACTACATTTGACTTAGGAGACTGTATCTTCACCAATTAAAGCTACAATCAATCCTAACAATAGCGTTATGTCACGGTACACATCAACTTATTACTGACATCAGCAGAGACAGACTGAAGTACCACTCTATCCCTCCCTACTCCTTCCAACCCCGTAACTCACCATCCTGGTGTTACTGTACTAGCTCATCAAATGCTACATCACTGTGTCCACTGATATCCCCACCTGATGGGTACACAACCACATAGTGGAATGATTCACTAACGCCAACGCATCTTGTGTAAACTTATATAAATCAGACACCACCACTTTAACATTCCTCGCGAGATGCTCTGTAAGAAAAAGGCCGGCTCAACACAGGACAGTTTTACTGAGTTAATTCTTAACATTTTAGCCTCATCGTGTGTCATTTCTCCACAATCTCACTCTGTTTGCTTGTCTGTCTCTCTTTGTGTGTGTGTGTGTGTGTGTCTGTCTCTCTCTCTCTCTCTCTCTCTCTGTGTGTGTGTGTGTGTGTCTGTCTGTCTCTATATATATAATGTGTGCAGTCATCTGTACAGTCTAGACTGAGCCACTACTAGTCATGGTGACAAAGTTCACATATATATATATATATATATATATATATATTATACACTTTTGTTAAATTCTGGTTATGCTTGACTTGCTAATTTGTTGCTAAGTTGTGTGTGTGTGTGAGCCTGTGTGTTCACATTCTATTAAGACTAAGAGATGCTGATTTGACTACTACCAGATTATTATTATTATATAGGGGCAGACAGCTAACACAACATATGGTACATATGACCACATCTACATTATATATCTACAATAATAATAACAATAGTGATGTGGGGATGTATCATCACAAATAATATATTGTGTGTTTGTGAGAGAGAGTATGTGTGTTTAATACTATTTGTGCTTCTAATGATGTAAAGACAAACACACACACACACACACACACTCTATTTAACCCCTCTGAACTTCTACAATAATTATTACACAATCTACCATAAATTTAGTTATATTAATTTAACTATCACTAAAACTGTTTTAATTTCTCACAGCAAGCATTCACCCTTTCACAAAATTCTACAATTTAGAGGACATCAGATCTGTTTGTAAACGATTTCGTTGTTATATAATCAAATTCATTATGTTTGTTTAAACTAAGACAGGTTTCTGTATCATAGTTTACATGATAAACATTGAGAGAGAGAGAGAACAAACATCAAGTAAAGTAAATCCAATAGCATTTCTAACAATCCATGGTTTGACAAACAAATAACTGGGACAACATTTTGACACTGCCACCCCCCCCCGTTACTTACTAGTAATTGTTAAGTGTGTCACAGAAAATGAACATCATAGGTGTTTACCATCTCCATTATTCAGTTCAGTTGTTTAACTTCGGCGCTGGTCAAATCTGCGTATGGGGAAACATGTCGTACCAATACAGGCATGAGCTGGTTTCGAACCTACAGCCTGGAGGTTTGCTGCACAGTTCGGTAACCACTGCACGATCGGAAAGCCCTTTAACCATATCTTATACGGGTCTGACCAGAACTAAGCTAAGGCTAAATAAAACTCACATAACGGTGTGTGTGTGTGTGTGATAGAGAGAGATAAAGAGAGTTTTCATGCTAGGTCATGTAACTCACTCATTGACTCACCCACGTTTACTAAACTCAATTACGCGAAAGGTATTTTCATTTAAACAACCTTTGAATGAACATCTTTTATGGTATAGGTGCAGAGAAAAATGAGTAATATCTGAGATTGTTAGTGATGCGTAAGTGACAGTAACACTTTCTTCATACACCCCCTCCCCCCCTCTGTAGTAATGGATGGCGTAAAACTAGATGAATTATCATTATGTCCATGATATTAAAGGAAGGAAGCACGTTGTGATTTGTTAAACGTAAGGCCTAGTGATTTTCAATTTCCTTCCAATATTTACTGACAAAATAGAATTTATTTCAGAATCAGGCCAACAAAGATTTAGTGCTATTTTACCAGTATTCAGGAAACTGCATCAACAAATAAAGTTGATCACTTCTGCCGTTATGGTAACACTCAAACTGCTCTAACTAATAATTTATACATGGTAAACATTATATATGACAATAGAGAAGCCCCAAATCATTATTCTATGGTTATTGAATTCATTTCCATAACAAAACAATGCTTGTAACCTCTATACTATAAAATAAGACATTAAAATTCGTGTCTAAAAAACCTACAGCTAACAAAACAATGTCCTTTAAACCTTGTCTAACAGCTGTCAATTTAACAGTTCATAAAGTTGATCACTTCTGTCGTGATAGTAACACTCAAATTACTCTATTAAATTAATAATTATATGATAAACATAATTAGATGGAATAGAGAAATGACAGTCGGGGGGGGTATGTATGTATATATATATATATATTGTGTGTGTGTGTGTGTGTGTGTGTGTATATAGCCATGGTGGTATCTGATGGAGATTCCTGGAACAGAAAATCAACACCCTATGATTCTAAAACAACAAGTTCACATCCTACAGATATCGGCTCATTAAATGGTATTCAGAGAGAACCGTTTTCAGTGAGACTGACCCATAATTGTCTTCCACGTCATTGACAGTGGTGACATTAGGATGCTTCAGTGAACTCAGGTACGTCAGTCAGTGATATAATAGAAAAATACACCACTCTTTATCACCACCATCACCTTTGTTAATATAAAACAGAGGATTAAATGTATGAATATGTAAATCCAAGTACTACATTTTCATATAATATGTGCTTTTAGTTAATTAAACCGCGCTGTCAAAAGGCGGTTGTTTTAATGGTTTTGTTGTGAACTGTTGGCCCCATTGGAAGAATTGGAAATGAAACGTTAAAGCCATACTGACCACATGTTTAGTGTTATTAATTCTTTCTCACAAATCATACCAAATCGTATATTGTAGAGTTTTTGTGTTTCCATAACTATTGACATGAAGACTAAACGTAACTCTTGTACCTGAATATTGAATAATTTCCCTATACCAGGTCATGATTTGCATATATACGTTTTAATGCCTAAATGACCTATATTTAATCCAATGTTAATGTACATAGACAATAGCACTCACGGCTATATTTTAGCAATACATTCATTATGTAAGAGTACAATATATATATATATATATATATATATATATATATATATATATATAATTCAATTACACACACACACACACACACGCTTATCACTAAATATATTCACAGGCAGCGTATAAAGAGTCAAAACAAAGAATTAAAAATTAAAATAGCAACCAGTTGTACCTACCCTTTCTACATACATGTTACTCCATATTACTGACATAAGGCCATCCACATTGGGTCAGAACACACTGTACTTCCAATAAGCCCTATACATTAGCCAAGTGGTGCTGTGCTGGTGATAGCAAATTTAAACCAGCATTTACACGGCCACGCCATCAGTATCACTGTACTGTGGCTGGGTATGTTTTCTAGAACAATTTTAAGGCAGCTCGGCTCATCTAGGTACCATAATATGTGGCTGTTTTTTTTGTGTGTTCTGTTTATATCGGCAATGATTACTATGAAGCGGTCAGGGGACTGTCATTACGTACCCGGATCGGTAGGCCACTTGGTGGGCACACTTTGTTTTAACCAGTGCCAGCAGTGAGTGGCGCTTTACATCACCAAGCCAAGCCCATATGGTCACTGAACTACACAACTTTTAACAAGCCACATTACAGGCTAAACAGGGAAGCATTACAGACTAATATATACATCATATAAAACCATTAAATCTACACAGCGTGGTGGCTCGGTCCACGGACAGTTTAACATATTGTACACAGAACACACTGAAAAACATATTAGCTATATCATGGTCTGTAAATTAGGAACTGGTAAATTTGAAATGATCGCATGATAACAGATACACTATCGTATGGTCATAGATCCGCTCCCTTATGGTTACCATTAAATGTTCCACATCTGAGACACAAAGATAATCATTTCTGTGGGTTAGATTAAGAGCGTAAAATGTGCAACTAGTGTTTAAAATGGCTGGCTAAAACACACACACACACGCTCCGTGGAGCCTTCGTGGTCTAGTTAGTAGCGTGTTCGTTTACAGATCACTACCACCTGAGTTCGAATCTCGGCGTGGGCATATCTTCAGGGTGTTTCATATTTGACATCGCCCGTTTAGCCTACCATGTGCACGAAAGTGGCCGTAAAACATAAATCATCTCACACACACAGACACACTGGACGGGGGGGGGGGGGGATCATTTAGTTCGATTCAGTGCTTATCAGATCCCGGACGTAAGTCCGAGGGACGACTTCTTTAGGAAAATAAGTGATCGGATGAAACATCACACAGCTACTTGGTACTACACAGGCGTGTAAACCTCGGATTGAAAACCTAACCCCGAACGTCTGCGACTCTGTGTACTCGCGCACTACAGGCCGCACTACAGCTGTCCCCCCCCCCTCTCCCCCCGGACACAGTACACAAGTAGGATTATGACAGATACCGATAAACACAAACATTCCTAATACTAACAAGTGACGTACACCTAAACGTCTCGTTTATTACTCACCAATCGTCAGATATGACGTCATTGTCATCGAGGTACGACGACAATGATCGGCTGGCAATTGACCAAACTCCGGCTTATAACGGCATTATTCGTCATCGTCGGCTTTGTTAACCAGACATCTATACGGCTGATGTCTGTAATACCGTGTATCACGTAACAATCAGGAGACAGGACATCAGTAATATTTCGCTCCAGTCAGATAACAGTCCCTCACTCTCTCCAAACAGAGTCATCACACGCTAACTACGGAGAGCTATATTTCACCAGAACCGCTCCATTTTCGCCGACGACCAGTTTTCTGTGAAGCGCCTTTGTTCTCGAAGCAGCACACCGCATGGCCGAGGCTTTAATTTTAATACCCGGTTAGCGGGAGATATGCTAACAAGTAACAGAATCGCTCCATTATTAAGCGCAACCTATAATTTTACCGTATCTATCACCCGGCCCGATAACTACTAGTACTAGACACAGGGGGTTCCGTGTACCAGAAAAACAAACCCGGCTCCTTGGTACAACAACATCCCTACGTTCGGCAATGGTAGACTTTATTCCGAGTCAGCTGCTAGAAGTAACCAATTTAGTCAAATTCAATTCAATCAATTTATTTCCGAATATAAAATGTCATATATATATATATATATATATATATATATGTGTGTGTGTGTGTGAATTATGCTACAGTGAAATATATAATACACATAACAAATTATAAATTAATTATTTTCGTCCATCTAGCACAAGAGGTAGACTGATAATAAAACAAACTAGAAACAATACATTGTATTAGCAAATTGCTAGTAGGACCTAAACGTGTTTTAAAACTATAAACGTTTTTGCGAACGAGCACCCCAAATGAATCAATACTATTATTGACATAAATTGCAGACATACTCTCCTCTCTTAAAATACCAAATATTTTCTGTGTGTAGTATTAAAGGCCACTAACCACGCTTATAGTTATATGTACTGTTTAAAAATAATAAAATTTGAAACAGCAAAGTCAGCACATATATCAAACAGTTCCTGGAGAGCTGAAGGTGGGGGAGTTGTGATACAGGTATCATGCGCGTACATTAAATGATTTATCATCACAACATGCCATTCATACTACAACCAATATAACTCTGGTTCAAGTTAGAACTGAGCTGGTCCATGTATATATTAAACAATACAGGTGACATAATTCCACCCTGATTTACACCATATGCTTGCACGTTTTTTACCCACTAATTAATATGATGGATGATCCAGTCACGGTTTAAGTGGTACGTTTAACTTTGGCTCTGGCTACATCGGGGACATGTGGACGATTCCTCGTGAAAAAACACCGTACAGAGTTATGGCTAACTATCATTTATGCGGCTCCCTTAGATCCGATATTCAGTTCGGCATGTAGCAATTATTTATCTTGTTCCTGATCTCAACAATAATCACTGGAAGGGAACTGCGAAACTAAAGGGGGCGAATGAACAGACAGAGAACGGACGTAATTCCGACTGGCGATCACAACACCGCATCTCAGCGGAAATAGTCTTGTTTCTGTTTTCAGTTCCAGAATTTTGAGAGAAAAAACGATGACTTTGGGGGAGGGGGGGGGAAATCTCGAGTGTGCACTCTGTGAAGAGGCAACGACCAGAACCCGTGCAGTAAAAAGAACTCTGAAAGTCAAATCAAAGTTAACAAAATGTACAAATCGCATAGCCTTCGTTTCTGGGTATATTAATTGAGGAAATGTGATCCCCTTCACATTCTTGCCCACTTAATTAAACTAGGAAGCTAATTTATTTAACGTGTCAACATTTTACAGAACTGATAACTGTTTTGCAGCATTTTCCCCGACGCTTGAAACTAAACCAGGACCCATTACGTTTGTATCCACAACTAGCAATAATACAATACTACTTGTAACTTTAACTGGTCAAAATCTGTGTTCAAACGCACCATCCCCTTGAATTAAATCAGTTCAGCCTACACAATAGTATATGATGTTATTCTTTACATGTCACCATTATTCATCACCAACAACTGACAGAAGATGAAGTACAGATTACAAATGCACCACCTCTTGGAAATGACACTTAAAACTTATTCACGTTTACTTAGTATCCATCTTTCAACACAAAGTCATCATTATAACCAAACAATTCTGTAGTCCAAACTCGGCAGTTTATGGCCACTCATAGCTACAGTCTATCTGGTCACATACCAACATTCACAAACAATGACATACTTCTGACCCAGTTTATGGGCAGATATCTGAGTGTAAACACAACCAGTGCAGCCCTCTGCCGGCGGCTGCTGTAACGAACCAGTCATGTTCCGGGACTAACATGTTGGAGAAGAAAACATCACGCTGAGAGCATGTACATTACTTAATGGTTACTACACCCAGAGGGGGACACACACACACGAGCTATGTTATTATATTATAAGACTAAACAATGAGCTTGCTGTATAATTACTCACCTGGTATTCATGAGTTCCTAATCTTAACCAGTCCTGTACCATTTACACATAAGCCTACTCGCATTAATTTACCCAGAACCATTAACAAATAAGCATAACCACACCGAGCAGGACGGACAACCACCAATGAGGCACAAACCGACTAATTACCACAATCATCAGTAAGTTCAGTTTCAATTTTAACAAAACCGTCCTATGTGTGTGTGTCTAGACTAGACACCCCGAGCTCAATAGTCCCAGTATGTTCACCTAACAGCAATCTGCTCGCAGCATGTGATGAGTTCTGCTCTAAGCAGACGCAGGATAGAATCTAAACATTACACCGCAACCCATTGGATAAAATGGTGGGCATACATCACCGCGTGTAAAATACTACAAATATAAGCTGGTGTTATCATAAGTGATTCACTTTTTAACTGTTTGGGGGTGAGCGTTGTTACATCACACACGCACACACTCACACACACACACACTATCCAATAATCAGCCACCAGAACTAGAGAAGACTTTTTCATGAAGTCACCAACAACAATAGATCCCTTATTCGTAGACTAGCTAAAACATGATTTAAATCTACCTCATCGCCATTGTTAGATTAATCGTCTTATGTCAACACAGTTGCAAATAAAGACATTTGTCAGTAACAATTATAGTATATCACTATAATGCATACATCACCAATATAATCAGAGGATCTAGTAATACCTTTTCGGACAAATCTCCCATTATATAGCATTATATCATTAAAATACTTCGCTTAAACCATTCTCTCCTTTATACAGTAAAAATGTGGCTATTTTTACTTCCACCTTTGTGCACATGGTAGGCTAAATGTACTGAACGACCCCCAAAGGAGGTGTGTGTATATATATATATATGAATGCATCTCTCTCTCTCTCTCTCTATATATATATATATATATATATTATATATATATAAACACCCACACTACAGCAGGTTTGGCAGGTTTAACCCACCCTGAATTTAACCTGGGTTGAGTTGAACATCCATTATGGGGTGAACTGGGTTAAACTAATTTTCAGGTATAATAAATCATTAGATGGTTAATTTACTTAATTAAAAGTCAAAATATTATTTATACATTTACTATCAATATTAAGCACACAAGTAATATTGTATGGTGGATTATCTCTTATATTGTGGATAAATAAAGTCACTCCTCAGGGGGGGGGGGGGAGAGACTGAAACTAGTAGAAACCCAGTTTAACACACAGGGATGGGTAAACCAGTTTAATTCTAAATTAGCTCCAACTATACGATACACACATGTAATGCAATCAATTTAAGTTTTAACCATTTACCATTTACAAAAATTAAATCCACTATTTTCAAAATTGCAATATAAATAGTTTATATATCTAGCAATAAAGAATATATTCCGCTTCAAGCAGCAACAAAGAGGGTGAATTTCCTGCCAAACAGAATTCCTTCTAGGAGTAGGAGTCACAATGAAGTAGTTGAAATACTATTCCTTGGTATACTACTTTTTTAAACACTAAACCCTAAATACATGATAGTGAAACCCAGTGAAATGGATCTGGAAACATTGAATTATGACATCCATAGTTCATGACCATGCAGTACTGGTAGCTTTAAGAGACACAAGTCAGGTGTCTTCAAGTGATAAAAAATATGTCCATGTGAATTAACCAGAACACACGAAAAGAAAGATTACATCAATGCCGAGAAAAAAGTCACAGTAATTAATTATCTCTACTAGGTCTATCCAATCATACAGTATTACAGGAAGTACCTCATTCTGAGATGAGAATCACTTTACATAAAAATGATTAGTGGCTGGGAATCCTAGCCAACAAAGATAAACAATCTTAACAGTCATCATTTAAAATAAGTAGAGAGCGGTACAGAGTTATAACTTAATTTTCCTTTGTTTAAAAACAGCAATATTGTGGTTATCACATTCCAAATTAAAATTCTACTCACAATAAGTAAAATAATCATAACTTTTATTAGACAGCAGGACCGATAAATAGAAAAAATTATTAATCCAACTGGGGGTTTATTAGTCTTGAAAAGGACCACAAGTATAGTGTCAATACAGTGGATGGTCCTTACTTATATCACCGATGTCACCCCTCAGTCACATGTCCGATAGGCGGCCAGCATTCGAGGCTAAACAATACACAAAACAAAACACACATACTTGTTCTTGCTAGTCCTGAAAAAAACCAAAGCTAACCAAATTTATATGGTTACAATAAGGCCATAATTCTTTCATCAAACATTTACCATTTGAAAACGAATATAAAATCTGTGTAATTTGTGCAAGACATCCCAAAAACTCTAAATGGCAGCACTAAACCATGCATGTAATAGATTTATTAGACACTATTTTTATGTTATTTTTTAAATTACTGAAAACAGACTGGTATTAAGGGCAGACAATCATTTAAATAATAACTTCAACATTAAAGATTTAACTTGGGTTAGTTTATCCGTTTGTAGAAATACTTATTAAAACTTAAAATATTTGTCTCAGGTCAAAGGCCGGTGTCGGTTCAGGTTTATCCTAACAAAATCCAGTATCTGAGAAATGAAACTGGAAATATTTGGTAACAGGAAAATCCATTATTTAACCATTTATATTCTTTGCATGCATTTACTAACATCTCAAGAAACTGGCTTCTCCATAATGAATTCCCTCTGTTACAAAGCATTAAACATATCTTTTAACCTTACATCAATGGAGTACCCTGTCTTGACACAGGAGGGGCTGTTACACTTTTCAGGGTTCATACAGGAGTTTCCAGGACATTTGTTAATCATATCAACTTTTCCAGGATCCTATCAATATTTTCCAGGAGTATTTTGACATTTGATTAATGGAACACATAAGCGATGCCATTTGTATATGTGAATGTAAGACAACAAGTATATGCAGAGGATCTCATTTTACATCAGTGATCTAACATAATATATGTACACCACAAATCTTATAACACCGGAAACTATGAATACTAAACGTATTAACTTCCTTTTAATGAAATCCAAAGAATTCACAGTTTATATACATTTAACTTTTAATTATTTAACCTTTTCATCAAGTTTGATTTTTAAATCTCCTGACACTTGGCTTTTATCAGCGGCTATAACTATAGTATAAGATAACTAACTAAGCACAATTTGTGTATGTGCATGCTTTTCATGTGACTAGTTTTCCGAAATCCTCATTAGTGTAGTATCCTGTAACATCCGGTGATGTTAATCACTGGGTAGTAACAAAGACCATATTTCCAGGGGTGTATTGAAAAACAAGGACTATTCCAGGAGTGGTATTAAAATCAAGTATATTCCAGGATGCAAGCAAACCCCGCTTCGTACTTTTGTTTTTCAATCAAACCTGACTGGTAGAGTGGTATATTGATGATATCACATATTCAGATCATGTTAGTACAAGGTTAAACTTGTTCACTGATTTGCTGCATATATAATATTAAAGTATGAACTGAAATGCACCTAATAAAAATAAAATTAATGCCATTTGGAGATGGTTTTGTTTCCCTGCTTTCAAGAGTTTAATCAGTATCTACTATCCTAGGAAATACTTATAATCCATGATAGTCATCAATTCTAGAACAAAGTGAGTGTTGCAATGCTCTAATGAGACACAGTCAAGATGCAAAGGAAACACAGGCACACACATATTGCACAACACACACAACCACTGGGTTGCCTCATTTTAATGGCACAAGCCTGATAAATTGATTTAAGTTGAATTGTTCAGCCATACTTGAGACCAGGGTTGGCAGTTTCTGCCATCATTTTGGTAGAAATAGTCCAGTAGACCATGAATTTCAGTAAAAATTGGCAATTAGATTGGCTAATACTATAGAGAAGGACCCATTATATGTTGAGGGTGCCATTGCTTTTGATGCCGAGGCTGCACCATTCCATGCATTCTTCAAAACAACTGAAATGCAGAAGTATAATTTTCCAGAAGGGTTAGTGGATGCTATGATACAGATGCATCCCACTTCTGCTTCATTTGAGAGCGTTTTCAATCTTTGGACTTACGCACAGCCAACTCCAAAACTAATTTGGTATGGCAGCAAAGTTGATTCTCTGTTGTGTGTTGCCATTTCAGCAACACAGTATTTTTATTTCACAACTTTTCATCGCCACAAATCACTAACATTTCTGCAATATCGTGCATTTAGCAATGATGTATTTTAAGCTAAGATTCCACACATCCACAATAATGGAAAAGCATGTAAAAGGATGAGAGCACTTCCATATGTCCGGATGATTTCAGTGGAATAGGTTGGGATTTGATCACCTTGTGCTGCAGCCAAATTGGTCACCCTCTTCCTTATTGTAACAGACCTCCAATAGCAGCAAACACACAAACATTGTACATAAAAGATTTATCTATGGGGGGGCAGCATGACTACAAATGGCACCAAATGTAAATTAATCCATTTGGGAAAACAATCACCAAAAATTTTAATCTTTGACCAAAAAAATTGCATGATGTATGGTAGTTTGTGTTGAGAAGCAATAGGTTGAATCTGAGACCCCCCATGACTGACTTCGTATTTTCTGTGCTCGACTGTACTGTCTTGTGCTCCTTTTAACCCGGAGTAAACACTGCCGTATAAATTCTCAACTAGCAATCCTTAAGAAGCATCCTACAATATTACTATAAATTAAGAACTTCAATTGCGCAGACAGTGGCTGCACCATGTTCAATAGCCCCCATCTTTGGAATTATCACTTCTGCCTGCTGTACGACAGAAACTCCACCCTGCCTCAGATGTATGACAGAGATAATATCCCAGAAACATCAATTATATTCAAGCCCACACAATCTCGATGGAAAAAACTGACAGCGCTTTCCTCGTGTCAAGCTGTGATAGTGCAGTTTGTTAGAGCATAGGACTCGTAGCCGAAGGGTTGCTGGTTATAGACTCTGGGAGCTGCAATGCCGTCATGTGGCGACTGATTCATTCATCCATAAAAACGAGATCCTGACAGGATGAGATGGGTATGTGTTTGAGTACTGCTTTGCACTTATAATGGCAGCATGCAATGTCTACCAAATATTATTATTATTTTATGTCAACCTTTATGCAATATTAAGAAGGTAAGCAATGGCTGAGTAAATGAGTTACTCGTAGGTTAAATAATACTCAACTTCATAATCGAGTCATTAGTCTATACAGTATATCACAAGTACTTATTCTATAGATTCACTGATTCTGAATGGTGATCTTTTTTATGATAAATTGAATTATTGGTGCCAAGTAGATCATGTCTACAAAACATTATATCTATAAAACCAATGACATAAAGTCTGAACTTAATCCATAATATAAATATGGTATATAAGAGCAGCACACAGACACACAACCAATTGATCCGACAAAAATATGTTTAATATATAATGGCAATGCTGTTGATTTAATAAACTTTTCCCAAATTAAGTAAGATTAATAACTAGACCTAAATAGTCCATTAATTGTTTTAATCACTGCCAGCTGTTTATATTTAATGATGTTTCATTGTATTTTAATAATATAATAATATTGATATACAGGTGACAGTTTACAAAACGATCATATTTGCAGGTGCATCTTATTGCTTTCTACAAGTCAGGATATCTCTAGTCTAGAATCGCCACTCTACACTGCAGTACAAATCCAAGTCACAAGACAACTGACACTGTTAGATCTAAAATCGTAAATATAAAACAATAAATTACGTTATTTTTTATCCCAAACAGCTAAATCGACCCAACTGTACTGAGTGAGTATGAAATCAGGCTGTGAATCTATTACCGGTTATGTTTATTATTACTAACTGGTTGATCCTTAGGGTTTTCTTCAATGTAGCGTTGCATCTTTGTGTCAGCCATCATCAAAATAGAAGCACCGATTTTGCAAACGGTCTCGCCGTTCCAGGGTCAATATCTGGGTACATTCGAGCGGCTTACCTTCTGAAAGTTCGAGATCAAGTTCCGCGAGCTTCTCCCTAACATCTTGCGGCAACTTAGAGATATCCACGCCCTTATCCGCCATTTTACACGACCTATAACCAATACCCTAAAAGAAAGAATTTTCACAGGTCGCCATATTTTACTGACCAATCCACGCCCAAGTCTCGCCACTAAAGCGCGAGATCTGGGCGAGATTTCGTGGTTGCCGAGGTTGAGTTAGTCTTTATGTCGTTGAGTTGTGACATGTCATTTCCCGCTTTATACATCACAATAGATAACTTCTGATTGTACGAAAATAGACCAAAATGTTAATTAACAAGTTGTTCGATTTAGACGATATAAATATTATGGATGGAACAGACGTGTACGAGGTAAGATGGAAATATCTGTCAGTTTGTTTGCGATTGGAATCTGCTTTTAAGCAGTTTTACTTTTAGACTTTAGATCTAGAATCTAGTGCTTATCTCGAGAACGTGAACACTCGCCACCGAGGACTTTTCGCCACCTAAAATTTATCATTCGCCCCTTATATTTATCGGGTGAATATCACATATGATTATGATATACTATAGTATAGAGACAATAGCCATAGCATAGGCCCGATAGGGTCTAAAACAAATAATGGGTATAACTATATTCTATAAGTACCAAAATACCCTAGATCTCAGAAGGAAGAATAAGAACTAGAGTCTATAGTTAAGAAGAGCTGTAAAGGTTTATACACCTAAGAACTAAGAAGTGCCCGATAAGGATACTGTGAGTAATAAAATAAATAGCGTATGCAGTATTATACTCAATACTCATACTGTAACTGAGTATAGATCTATTCTACTATTTCTAGTCTATAACGTGAAAGAAATAATCATACATAGGGGAGAGGTCTGGAGGTTCGACCAGTCGGGGAGAATCGACCACAACATTAAAACCCTATTCTTTATTTATTACACTTAATAATTTTAGGTTGTGACATACTATATCACTGATTAATTGGTTTATGTTTACTTAGAAACAATTTGCAACAATAAAACAATTAGCGACTGAAAGCGGGGCTGTAAAAATTCGAACTTTTGCCACTATGTGTCAACATTTCAGAAGTCTAACTCTAAGCAACATTCGCACCTTTCAGTTTGTTTTATAATTTCACGGTGTTTGATCTTCATTAGCTCTCTGTGTGGTATCCTTTCGAACAGTTAATGTATGTAGAACTAAAATGTACCTTTTATGTAAGCTTAGCCTTAGGTCAATACATTTAGAAATAACAAGGGAAACAAAAGTGGTCGATCCACCCCTCCATTTTGTCGATTCGCTCTGCAGACTATAATTTCTGTGTCATTATCCTAAATGGGTCATCAGATAAAGATCATGTGACATATTTCTAATTTACATAAACTCTTAATACAATCATTTTCTACTGGTATAACCTTCTGAATCATGTGACGTTTTAAAGCCTAATTTACATCAGACCCAAAGCCCAATATTGTGGCAGACTTTTCTCTGACTTGTTAGTTAGCTATGCATATTTAGTTTTTTTTCTTTATACAAATGAAATAGTAATATTATGATATGCTGTAAATATGGGTCTTCATTTATTGCAAATAAATTAATCAGTCAAATTCTGGACGAGCTGAAATGAACATTTATCAGTTTTATGAAATGATGAAGGGGTGCCTCCGTGGTCTAGTTGGCACCCGCACTGTGGTCGAACCTCCCCTCCCACCAATTTGCTTATGTAAATAACATTTACGACATTGAATTGGGTCAAATTGCGTGAACATGGCTTTATTAGGAACATTAAACATTAAGGGTCTGACCAAAAATATTGTTGTATCGCGTATACATAAATCAAACCATTGAAGTGTAAGGTGGTCCAACCTCCCCACCTCTCCCCTATAGATCTAGGCTATGGCTATGCCTATGGGCAAATCACACTTTTTTATGTCTGACAACTATCATTGTAACTCAGATAAATTCTTTATGTTGTTTTATACACAACAACATCACTCAATATTAATAATAAAAGCGCTAATAATTATTAAAGTATTATTATTAAACAGTAAAACTGTGAGTGGCGAATAGGCTCAAGCTTCAGTGGCAAATGGGCCTGGCCATCGGGGGCGAATGGGCCTGGCCATCGGGGGCGAATGGGCCAGGGAATTTGGAGATCACTGGCGAAGAGGCTTGAGTGGTGAAAATATTCCCGGAGCCGCTTATATCATATCTGGATTTATTCAGCCTTTATTATCTTTCACAACATTACATAGTCATAGAGTGATAGATCTACTACATACTAAATAGACATCATCAAATTATAATACAATGCACATGGTAACCGTTGATCATACGAATTCATAGTTAATAATAGTGGCTGAAATGGTACTGGTAGTTATTTTACGTGGCTGGCCATGTCAAAGGCCTGTAGTCTAGATCTATTGATTCTAGACTTCTATAGAATAGATCTAGAGTCTACTCCAAAATAAGCAGATATATCGCATTATGGACTGTTTAGCCTCGGTTGCATTCACTCTCAATATAAAAATACTATTTGCCCGTTATAAAAGGGACTAGATCTAGATGGTGCTTGGACAGCTCGGGCTGACATGTAAATTAATTTATTAATATTGTGTGTGTGTGTGTGTATGTATGTATGTATGTATGTATGTATGATTTTATATATATATATATATATATATATATATATATATATAAAATCAACAGCTTGGTGGTCTTTTACTTGCAGTGTAAGACTGATATGGAATAAGTGCATGTAGCTGTGTGAAATGTAGTGGTAATGAATCCAAGCCAAGAGGTGGTAACTTTTGGTAACATTTGTGAAAGATATTAAAAATATTAAGTGTCTATTATCTTCATATATTCAGAAAGTGTAAATATTATTTGGTCTGCAGCACAAAGTACAAACACAAATTTTATTTGACGCTGTTAAAACAATATGAGAGGAACTAAAACACATTTAGCACACATACATTTAACAGACTAAAACACACACACAAACACACACGCAGTTACATTTGTCAGAATACACAAA
Organism: Paralvinella palmiformis; assembly: GCA_025642065.1. Classification (NCBI taxonomy): domain Eukaryota; kingdom Metazoa; phylum Annelida; class Polychaeta; order Terebellida; family Alvinellidae; genus Paralvinella; species Paralvinella palmiformis. The sequence goes on along the minus strand of JAODUP010000812.1, from coordinate 72,037 downwards.
CACTTCAATCAGTCCAAAAATTAGGATTACAGCATTGTATTATATTGAATATGCTTTCGACAAATGTCACCAACAATTAACTATCAATCAATTGATATTTGCTCTTTAAATCGTGCCAATGATTGGTCTACATTTGATTCTAACTCCACCCAACTGATTCAATGTTCCCCATTACTACAACACATCATTCTCGTATCACTGGGGCGAGCTGTCTCATCAGCGAGGCCAAGCTGTCTCATAAGGGTGTCGAGTTGTCACTTGGGCCGAGCTATCTAGCATTCAATCTAGATCTATAATCACTATTCACCCTTGTTGTGTTATATAATAAAATTATATATATATATATATATATATATATATATATATATATATATGTATATATATAATCAGTTGAGGATGTTAGTGATAAAATTAAGGGGCGATGGTTTGCGAGGGCGAATATAAAATGGGGCAAAACTAACTGACGGGTGAATAAAATCGTGGGTCAATAGTCCAGTCCGCGATAGATCTACGTAAAACATCTGTAGATGCTTAAAAGTTACATTAATATCTGGACCCAAAATAATCAGCCATTGGTTTGTCATAGACCTGATGGAACTTTGGTTTTGATAAATATATCAAAGAACATTTTCACCAAATTAGTGAATAAGTGACAATTGTGTTAGTCTAAATAAAAACCTAAATACACACTGACATGTAAATCAGAAAGGATTTCCAATATAATTATATGGTGTAAAACCTAGGTATGTCCATTTTCCATTTAAAATGAGAAATGTTTGTTTCAAAATATTGATTATGTGGTTTTTTTTACATTGTCAAAAAATCCTTCTTCAGTTCAAATCAATGTCTGTTAATATGTTGGCACATTAGCTATCTAATGTATCTTAAAATACATGTTTTTGTGTACAATTTGTTACTGGTTATATGTTTGATACTCTCTCATACAGGCTATTACATTAACTTGTTTTAGCACTTGCCCGTTGGGCAAGTGGGTTCCAAAATGCAATTGCCCTGATTTTTTGCATTTTAAATGACCAAACTCAGAGCTTTCATAATCTTTCTTATTTTGTTCTGTTTGTTTCCATTCTTGCTTGATGGCAGTAGTTTGCACTCTATTATTGGTGGCTGTAAAGCCAAACGTCCCTTGCCATCTTACTGTCACTGAGCCACAAAGTGAGTAGTTCAGTGGCATGTGTTTTTTTTAAAGCTACGGCCCCCAAGACAACAGTGCCACAATGTTGCCTAATTTCACTCCATGATTGGCTGTTAAATATAACACTAGTATAGTAGTTAGGTAGCAGTGTGCATGTTCCTAAATGTACTGATAAACCGGATTAACTAAGTCACAGGGTGGACCTACTGCGATGCACAAGCCCACAGAAAAGTACTGCAAAGTTGAAAAGTAAACAAGGATCATGTCTTCGATGCCTGGAGGTCGCCGTTGGCTGAGGGATGAGTGGTAATTTCATTGCTTACTGATAGGAAATCTGCCACTTGCCCAGGACAAGTAAAAATTTGGCACCCGTTAATGTAATGACCTGTCATTTATGACTTACTTAAAATTCCACAAAATATCATTATGTACTGGAAGATACCTCTACAGGGATGAGAGTTTTCCATATTTTACTGGATTTCCCATTTTTCCAGGGCCGGAAATATGATTTTTGAAAATGGGGAGTCAGTCAAACTGTTGATTTGAAAATAATTCCCTTACAAAAGACATGTTTTATTTATCCTCACTCAGGTATTGTATTCTTCCATGTATTGCATGCATTCGTTTGTAACACGCACCCCCTTTTGGCCAGAAAATGTCTGTAAAAACCTAGTTTTGGTGTATAGCATACAAACTGGGAAAATCTGCAGCTGGATGTTAAATATATTTATTTCCAAGAAATAAATTGATTTATTGCCAAACGAGTAGTAGATGGATCACGACACTGTGGATATTTGTCAGCTGTTTGAGCGATAATTGTGGACTGAAAGAGGGAGGAACGCCGATGTGTGTCGCTACATTACCGAAATGGGAACATCCATATGCAGACATGGTTCATCCTACCTGACATAGGTGTCTGAAAGTGAATAGTATGCCTAATATCGCTCACTTTACACGTGTGACACCCATGTAGACCCCCGATGTTTACATAAAACACAGGATAAACACACTTGTGACTTTGTACAAACTGAAATAGATGAAACACATATACAGTATCAGTAAAACTTAATCAAATATTTTATTACATAAAATTTTATAAGAAAAGGTATGATCAAGAGTCAAAAGGTACTTGGTTTTCTCATGAAAGGGTCTGGAAAAAGCTGGAAACTTAGTTGTGGTGTATACAGCGCACCCCAAAACAAACAAGTAAAAGGGTGGAAAAAACTGCACTGTATACATGGCCAAATACAGATTGTCCTTAAAGGGTATCGAATCCAAATATTTCACCCACAGGCACGTGTCCCACTTTGCTATGCGATTTTCATTCCTGCTTTTCCAGCTTTTATTTTCAAAGGTCGCTCTCATGCCAGCTTTACATATATCATTTAGACAACAAGAAAGCTTTAAATGTTATAATAAACCAAAAAGGAAAATTAGGTTTGAAAAATCTTGAACCAAGTCTAAATGGTGTTTCAGTTTAATACTTTCATCCTACCATTGAAATTTCCTCGATCCGTTTGTCATAACACATAAACAAAATTTCATGTCTTCATCCTTCAGGACTTTCAGGACCATGTCAACTTAAAAGGGCGACTGAAGAAGACTTTATATTTTGGTAATACGCCAAGAATGAATAGGCCTTCTCTACCTATGACTGGTGAGTGTCACACAAACATCTATGTACATGTTAATAATAATATTATTATTATTTACAACAAGAATACTATAGATTTGTTAAAGCATCTTTATTACTATATTAGCAATAACATTTTAGTGCTTTATAACAAGCCATAATGTGCATTTAGATATTTAAAGAAGTCACAGATCAGGATTACAACCAGCACAAATTTCAATTAATATCCACTCAATATATATATATATATATATATATATATATATAGAGAGAGAGAGAGAGAGAGAGAGAGAGAGACTACATCATGTATTTGTTTAATTCTGCCAAGTTTAATAATAGCACCTATGTATATTTTTTAATGGAAGTTATAAATATATAGTAACACTATCCGTCTAGATATTTTTATAGAAATTACATAAAAACTTATATCTTTCTAGGCTAAAGTGTATATTTATGGCATAAGGTGCTAAATACAAGTTTGTAATTTACTATTTAATATTATTATTTATGTTGATTGAAAACATTTTAGTACATCATGTGTGGATGTGACGAGTAAAGTGTTTGATGAAACTGTAAACCACAATTAGCAAATCTGACTTGAGTGTTGTGGTTGGGTTCATGGGGAAGTGGAAACATCACGCTCCTGTTACTAAATAAATATATATTTATGAGTGAATTATTTAATTCATCTCTAATGTCACTGAATATGGCAGAAATACAGGTTCATGATTCGGCAAAATTTCTACATTTTGGTGACTTGTGCCTCTCTTTTAGAAATGATAAATAGATTACTAAAACAGCCCCATAAACTGACAGTTATACTGATTATAATGACAATTCTCCTGCTACACATCACATTCTGGACTACGATTGGGCCAGCATTTTTGCGGATGACAACAAAATTTCCAATTATGAGGGATTTAAAAATTGACCTCAACTTATCTGTCAGGTCGACTTAACCGCAAGTATATAGAGTACCTATCTTAATTAAGATATTTTTTATTTGGCCCATTATAAATTTGTGTGTGTGTTGGGATATGTTTTATAAACATATCGGTTAACAATGAATGACAATTACACTTAGACAGTTAGAGTGTCATTGTATAAAATATGTTTCTATCTCTGTTTTATTCTCTCTGTAGGTTTGTGATCTATCATTAGCATACTGTATTTTCCTGTATGGTGTAAGAGTAATATGATCTTTTCAAGCCCATGAGTCATTACACCCAGACGTGGTAACTGCTCTAATATTATGAGATTTCCTATTTTTAGAACAGTCTTCTGGACTAATGATAGCATCAGCAAATCCTCTGATTTGTAGACACAATGATAAACTACCATATATAGTTGTGTCTAAGTCTATCCAGTATATCAGTCAATATTGTAGGAAACTGCTTAACTTGAATATAACACAAGGCCGAATTTAAAACTTGATATTATGAAAGATGTTATTTTAAGGAAAATGGTGTTCTCTTTTTGACCTGGCATGTTGAAATTATCAAGAACGTTAAACTAGTGGTAGAGATATGTGTATGTAGAACTGATTTCAGAGCCAAAGACATCAGTGATATTTATATATAAAACTAACTATGAAGAAAGCTAATCAAGCTGAAATTGTTAATTATTGCTGATACTCACAACTTTATGTTTTTAAAACATTGAATGAAACAAATTAAAAATCTTGCTGATAATTGTCAATTAAATTAAAGTGTTTAGTAGAAACATGAGTAGATCTAACTGAAACTAATTTTACTTATATTATCACTCACCTTTCTTTCTGGCTGACTTGTGTATAAGATGAGTAGAGGGGAAAATGCTCTATATATTTCTAAATATTAAAACTTTATCTTATGCGCAAGTATATACATTATCTAGGAGCACAAATAGAGTACATCATATTGATTCATTTAACAGAATTCAAACATATTGCCAACATTTATTCCTCGGTCAACTTACTAATACAACTCATTTAATTTAGTCAGTTTTCTACTCTAAACACCACACACTGCAACAATACGTTGTAATAAGTGTGTTGTGTTAGTATTAGACATTTTTTGAAAACATAATTCTAATTTGCACTAAAACAATTTAAGTACTGTACCAGAGAAATCAACTGGGAGGGGGGAGGGGGCGATTCACTATTACTGGGATCAAGTAATAAAGGATATTGATTTTATTACGAAAATTATGCAGCATTAATTTTAATAAATACAGTTCATGCACCTCCATGGTCTACAATAATTGGTAGTGTGTTGGACCACAGATCACGCCAACCTGAGTTTGAATCTTGGCATAGGCATATCTGAAGGTTGTTTTATCCTTGACTTCTCTTCATTGCCTTTGGAGGTCAATCAGCCCGTTTAGCTTACCATGTGCACGAAAGTGGCCGTAAATATGGGGTAGTCATCACTGAACCCAGTTCATACATGAGTGTTACTATCAGATGTTAGTGGTGATCCACTTTCTAGCATGTTGGAAACATCATTAATATTGGAAAAACCATCTTTGGGAAAACTCTCGTCTAACTGTTTCCGACATTTTTTTACCTAGGGGAGATACAACGTTACAATATAAAAGAAGCCACTATTAATCTTATTATGGAATCCTGGAGAGTGGATTGTGTGTTGATCAAATATAAATTTAACCTAATCCTAGACTTAAATAATTGACTAGGATATGGTGTTTAACGTGTAGTTAAAAATTTCCTATTTGTTTACACAAACTTACTTTTCTATTTCTAGAACTAGCTGTGGAGTACTTCCATGAAGCTGTACCACGTCAGTTGGGTCAGGTTGACATGTATTGGGCCTCCTCAGTCTCTAAGTATGATGAATTGTTATTTTACTGTTTTATGTTCTTTTTGTATGTGAGACCTATGTGATATTTATATCTACTTCACAGGCTTTGAGAAGTAGTTTTTTTAGGATGTGAAATAAGCACCTGCCCAGGACTCTGGGTAGTTGAAAATGTTCCTGGGCTGATAACTACATCATGAAGTCAGAAATATGGGCTCGTATTAATTTAGGGAAATTCTGCCGATAATCATATCATATTACTGTTGATATTTAGCCCAAATTGACTATGTTTTGTCATTTTATTTGAGCTATGAGTTAGCACTTTATGAGGTTATGTTTATTAACAATGAAATGTTGTCCCACAAAAGCCATTCAGTTATTGAACAATAAAGTGGCCAAGAGAATATTGAGAATGGATTTCTACCCATTATAACATCCCCTTTATAATGTGCCCTCCTTATTCAGTTATTGCCAACATATACCAGCTCCCACCCTGCTATATCCCTCTTTATTTCATTAATTAAATGCTGCTTAAATGTATTTTATTAAACTAATTACTAAACTTAATATGCGGTCATTTCAATGTATGCTACACAAAGCCTAATATCAGCAATATTTTAAAACTATTTTTAACACACAATTATAGGCTTCCAAATTATACCCCAAAGCAAATGCTTGGCTGAAGGCAATGCGATGGATAAAGGGATCATATGATCAATGAATAGATTTGTTGAATTACAATCATTACCCATTTTGTGTTGTTTGCAAATTGTTTAAATATCTCAAGTTTATTCATATCATTTACCAAATGCTCATTTATGTTTGTGTGAATACGAGTGTAAATAGTGTTGCTAATTAATATACATGCACATTTAATGTTAACTGAGTTGTGTTTTGTATTTGTTCACTATATTTTAATTATAGCTAAATATAACTTGGAAATTCAGGCATAATAACACCCAATTTCTAGCTATTATAGGCATTGACATTTATATGCAACTAAGCAATGTAGATAAATAAAATATGTATCTTGTGAATTGATGATTGTTTTTCTAAGTCAGATCTCTTTAGAATGTCACTCTCTTTATAACACCAAACTTTTCTGATCCCAAATGTAGCATTATAAAGAGGGTTTACTGTATACTTATTAAAGCTGTGTGTGTGTGTCAGAGAGGGAGAGAGAGAAAGACTTATACAACACATACCTAAATGCCTTTTGCAGGAAGGCCTCTATATCTCCATGTGCTATGATGCTGGGCATGCTGTACATAGACAGACTTCGGCACAAAAATCCTGATTACATTGAGAAGATGTCTTCTGAAGAACTTTTCCTAATATCCATGGTTAGTATACACCTGTGTTAAATGGTAGATGAAAAGCTGAAACTTGAAATACAATATTATAGATGCTGCATTGTGTACTATCTGAATCACCATCATATTTCAGTTCTATGCTAAAATGTTGATGGCAAGTGTTTAGGTTCAATAATGTATGTAATGACTAAATATTACACCTGTCACTTTTGGTAGTTTTAGTGAAACACATAATGGCTAGTTCTGCAGTAAATGTGTATTTACACTTAAGGGTGTGATTTTCCAGGAATTGTTCGAGTCTGCAGTCCTGGTTTTACAACAGTTTATCCTTAGGGTGATGGTTTGGGGTGCCTCCGTGGTCTCCATGGTAGCCATTGGATAACAGATCACTACCGCCTGAGTTCGAATCTGGGCGTGGGCATATCTGAAAGGCGTTTCATTTTTGACTTCGCTTCATTACCTTTGTAGGTTGCTTGGGCCATTAAGCCTAGCATGTGCACAAAAATGGCTTTCAAATAATAATCATTAATTGTCACCTTAGGGTGATGGAATGTGCATCTAAAGCCATACCTTTCAAATGGCCGTAACAATTTACCCACAGAAATATTATATACTTTGTTTTTCAGTTTCTGTCTCATCTTCGGTGACAAGCCGTAAACTCATTAATTAGATGTATTTGTTGTTGATGGTCATGTGAATCCATTGTATTAGCTAAGAGAGTAGATTGGGGACTGAAGATCTATGACATTTAGAGAACAATTAACTCAAATGGTATTAATAATAATAATAATGTAGGTGTAGTTTTAATAAAGTGCCCACACTAAATATTAATTACCATACATTTTGATGAATCAGTTAATTTTCACAAACAATGGTTATTAGTTGTATATGAATTCCATTTTCTGTATACTTTTGGTTAACGATAGATGTTGGCATCCAAGTATCTATACGACGAAGGCGTTACTGAAGAGGTATACAATGATGAATGGGCTGATTCTGCTGATATGGACGTAGAAGATGTAAATCAGTTGGAGTTTGAATTTCTCAAGGCTATCGTAAGTACCCTCCTATCCACCTCAATGTGAGGGCGCCTTCCGTGGTCTAGCAGTAGCGTGTTGGACTACAGATCACTACCACCCGTGTTTGAATCTCGGCGTGGGCATATCTGAAGGTTGTTTCGTCTTTCACTTCGCCTCATTACCTTCGGAGGTCGCTCGGCCCATTTAGCCTACCACGTGCAGAAAAGTGGCTGTAAAACATCAATCGTCATCATCCACCTCAAAGTTGTTATAGTATAGGTTTCTGTAGTGGTACATGGTTATATTCCGATCATAAGTACCTCATATTAACCTGAACATTGCGATAAATTGCTGTAGTGATAAATAATTACATTCCAATCAACTTTTCATTACAAACCATTTTGATGACTCGATTAGAAAATATTGTGATAAATAATAATGTTGACCAGAAACATAGCAAAGGCAGTTATATAAGAAAATTAATGAAACATTTCTAATTAATAGCATGTTTTAGGTGGCTGTTTTATCATATTTGGTACACTGCGATTAATTTTCCATAGGATTGGAACCTGTATGTTAGTGAAGAGGACTTCTTAGATACGCTTAACAAGGTTGAGGAACAAATAGCCTTCAAACAGAGTAAACACAATGGCTTCTTGACGTACAGCGATTTCTGCGTTCTTCTCCAAAATGAGAACTTAGTGAAACTAAAGTGGGATCTTCTGAAAGACATCTGTAAGGTAGGTATGCTTAAAATAAGGTTTGTTATTTGTAAAGTGTAATCACCGAAGTACCCATTCTCCGGGCAATTTTAAATGTTTACAGTTTCTTCCTAATTATCTTTTATTTACTCCACGTTTTCGTACATTTTATTTGTGTACACAGCATTTTAGCCAAATGAATACTGTAGCTCCCCGACATTAAGCTAACCCGGCCATTAAGCCGATGTCGTATTTAGGCCTAAAATATCAAGATTTATGGTAGTACAGTCCATTAAGCTGACCTAAAATCTGAAGTATATTCCTGCAGTATTTGTTATTCGTACCAATCATTCCAATGAGTTTTGTATAATACTGTCAATAGATCAAGGCAAATTATAATGATCGTTTACACAAACTGTTAGCACATATGTAGGAACTTAAATTAACGACGTGATTAAACATTCAATGAACCGCATATGAAGTCAATGACTTAGAAATAATTAGACATATTCATGATATTGTCAATTACTAGATCTGGTCTACTGAGCCTTTGATGGTACATTTTGGTCACTAACGGGGCAATTACCAAACGAATGAGTTACAACAGTTTTGGGTACAGGATGTCTTGGGTACAAGTTGTCTTCTTACCGACACTGCCTTCGTGAAATGCGCTACTGAGTCCAACAACATTTATCCATAATTACAAAAATCTTTATAAAGCAATGTATAATTATCATCAACTTATTTCACTTCTATTTTCACTCCATGACTGCATGTGTTTAAATTAAAATGACGATTGATGTCTGTTTGTACCTAGCTCTAGTCTAGATGGCTGCTAACGCACTGAAATTTATCAGGGTGGACAGTATTTCACCTTGTTTTTCACCATCCTTTAAAATTACATACAACTATTTATTTCATAAATGTTCTCAGTAATTGTTTAATCTTTTGTTGACTTAAACATAAATGTTACCTCACTGTTTGTGTGGAAAATAAAATGTTTGTGCAAAATTGGATTGGTGATATTCATCCGCCAGAAATAGTGCATGTTTTACAGATGAAGGTAGCAACTATATGAACCAATAAATGAATGTTTATATGTGCACAAATAAACGTCCTTGAAAATGTATTTCTTTGTGTATCTGCTTTTGTAATGAAAACTTATAGAACATAAATTTAGTGGGTGCAGTCACACAACATTTGAGTGTTGTGATTGGGCTGGTCGTTTGGCTGATTCAGCCAAGGTAGTGTGTAATTAAGTTTGTGCTCAATAAATATATGTGTGTGGACGTTAGTGATGTTTTTAGTCAGTTGTGGATTGCATGCCATTTTGCATAAAAATGCCATGTCATGGATTCCACAATTTGGGGTCCAAGGTCTGACCGTGTTATATCCGATTTCATGTTATAACGGACCACAGTATAACGAAGCCCAACTGAACAATCATAAATTTAGCTATTTAATTACATATGGAAACCTGGAGGAGATCTGATAATATATTAGTAAAGCTTTTTATATAATGAATATATATTTTATATATATATATATTCACCTTATAATTTAATAGCAATTTATTAGTTAGAACCAACTAGAATTGGATACTTGTCGCTTAAAAATAATAAATTTGTTACATTAGAATAGTAGGTAGTCAGCAACCACCAAATTCTAATTAACTCTCTACTTTTATCATCAGGTGTTTGCAATATGCTCGGTCGCATATACTACTAGCACCGTTTCCATGGCTGGAGCTGTGGTGACGCTGGATTTGATTCGAGCCGAACTCCAAACCATAAGACCACTCTTCTTTGACAGTCTTCCGCTGCCACTTCTTGTCAGGCACTTGGGCATTTTTCCACATCAAGGCAATTCAGTGCATGGACTCAGAAACATAGGAATGTCACAGCCAAGAATGCTACACTCTGAAGTGCCAGACATGAGCACTTTTCAGGACGTTGTCATGCCACGCCGTACTCCAAGAAGAAATCAAGGAGACCGTACCAGGGGAGGAAGACCAGAAACGACGTTCTCCACTTCGAGATTCCTGACTTTAAGCTTGTTTAAGGACACACTGATGGCATTTGTGTTTGGGATGAGAAAAGATTCCACTGAGAAAGGAATCGAAAAAGAATCATCAACTCCATATGTCTCCTCATCGAACGTTTGTCACTGTCCCATTTGCCCACTGAAACTCCGACGTCTATCCAGAAGGAACAAGACATGTCAAGCCGGTTCGATGCGAGGAAGCGATCGACCCGCTGACACCAACTGGAGCCATCTCATCAACGGACTGCTATGTCTGAGAGACCACAATACTCTTCCTGTTGCAAGCACTGATTGGTTCACTTGTGGTAATCTGGGTGAGGAAAACAGCAGAGGCTGCGAAACGGTACCAGATCCATTGTCCACCGTGTGGCATGACAGGCATGGAATGGAGATGAAGAGGGGCTCTGCATATGAGGAGAGAAGCGAAGTTATCTCATCTCGTTATTTGCCTTCAAATCTTCATACTGCGCCAGTATTGGCATAGGAAGTTGATACCGTATGTTGGCTCATAATGGTTGACAATACACACACCATGTTCCCTCATGAAAATGTATTTAAAAGACATTGTTCAAATTCGGTAAATCAAACACAGTAGTCGGAGATAATATTCTGTATTTTATTGCTATTGTAGTTGTTATGAGCGCCTTTTGTTGCCCACAGACTAACTAAAACATTATTGTTGTTATTATTATATTATTTACTCATGACATCTTAATTCTTGTCATTTTCACTGATTAGTTTGTATAACTCAGATAGAATAATCCTGTTCAGAATATATAGTTGATTATATTGGAGTTGTTTTGTCTATATTTTTAAAACAGTGCCTTTCTGTAATACTTGTGGCCGTATTAACCCATGGCCGGTCCCCTAGGCCTGGTACTTCAGTCGGAGTATATGTATATGTATCGCTATGGCACAGAGTCAAAGTGCCTTTAACCATTGGAGCCCTAGAATGCTGTGGTAACAGTGCCTCAGCATACAAAAACAATTGACGAGTTCCTAGTCCCTGCGAGGCTGCTAGCCTTCAGCCTAATGGATAATACAGCCCTGGTCATACTGTAATATAGTTTAGAAAACTTACAAGTTAGAAATAGTATCACTGAAGAGCATTTACTATCGGCCGATAATATTGCATAAACTGATATACAAAAAGAACTAGATAGGATTGGTTATGTTCACGTTTTTACATGAAAAGGTTTGTGTTTCATTTTATGAGGTCAAATTGCTCATTTAAGTGTTGTTAAAGATTAATGATTTTAAATCAGTGCTGACTTAATAAATGACGTATTCTTGCATTAATCATGTCTCGTTTGATGGTTGATATTTGCTTTGTGGTGAAATCGGCACAAGTGTTGTTTTGGTGCGTAAAATCAATGACGTACAAGTTCAATACATAACACAGGTGATTAACTAGTCACCTACACCGAAGAAATAACAAGGAGATTTACAGTGCAGCAAAGTGGCTGAAATGAGATCAACGCGAATCTGGTGGAAATTTAAAAAACAAAAGGGTCAATTCCAGCCTCCAAAACTGTCAACCCAAAACATGAAGCCAACAGACTCGCCCAGCACTTCTGACAGTCCTTGAGAGGATGGTTTCATATACTCTTTCTACAGTAAAGCCTCTCACATTCCTTGAAGAGACATCTCGATATATTTAGCCTATCCTGGACAGAAGGAAATTCTACCGTGGAAAATGGTTATATGTCTCTCCAGTTGCTAAACCAGGAGGAAATCCCACCTTTTTATGATGACCACACTCTGAAATTATGGAGAGAATGATTTTAGCAAGACTTCTATGGGAAGCCTTCCTAGACCAAAAATGTTATCTTTGTAACTTAGATCACATCTAGAAAAGGCACCAAAAGAACCAAACTCGTGTTTGTCACCTTCATGGATTTAGACAAGCCATTTGAACATGCTAGACTCCCTTATCTCTCTGGGCATATATCGCAGAATCATTGCATGGATAGAAGAAAGGGAAAAGTAAAGATACAAAGAACCATCTCTGACTCTCATCACTTCACCACCGGATGTCCTCAGGGATCAACAATCTCTCCGACGATCTTCAATGGTTGTGTTACCTACCATTAGACATCCTGGCACATGTTGACAAATTTGTACTAGTTTCACGTGGAAAGAGCCCAGCAAAGAGTCTCTAGAAAGTTCTAAACCAAGTAGACAATGCAGGCAACGGCTTGTACTTCTCCCGAGCTAAGACCAACACCATGGCCTTCAACAAAATAGCCACCGTCCACAGAAATTCAGACTCGGCCTACAACATCTGGAAAATGGTCCCAATTATAAATATCTAGCAGAAACTAAACGTAGACTCCAAATTCAACACGATCAAAGCCATCACAAATCTGAAGATCGAAGTCGATACGAAGATGCCCATCATTGCTCCATACAAGTCCTTGATAAGTCCTATTTACTATCAAAATCTCATGGTCATCTATCTAACAGAATGAATTAGTGAATGGCCATTTCCTGGTAAAACATCACACAAATCATTTGATTTGAAAAACTTGCTCAAGAAATTTGTGGCACAGTACTAGGCTCTGTGAGTCATCTCTCTCATGAAGTATCTGCTGTAAATTAACATAAGCTACAAAATACGCATGCACACAAATTTTATGAATGACTACAAATAAAACAATTAATTCATCAAATTATGAATACAGAATAATAAAACAAACTATACACTACATGCAAACACATATTCTACTTATAATAAAAACTATACTACTTCATATATATATATATATATATATGGTTCCCACAGCCAAGGAAATAATATTTTTCAGGACACTGAGGACAAATTTACTATTTTCCAGGACAAAGTATACAATTACAAGATTTAAAGGTAGTATTATATTGTTATGGCATAACCTCCTCCTCACCTGTTCTAGCTGTCTGATCCACCCACTTTCATTTAAATTTTAACTGACATTGGATATCATAAGACTATGTACCAGTACTCTTCTACAATTGAATTGTTTTTACCAGATCCCCTAATGACAATGTTCACTGTAAATAGACATATTCATTCGCACCAAACAAGATGCCTTCACCAGCCACACATACAATACAGAAAAACAGCATTTTTATCAGACATTTATTTACCTAGCACCTGAAATATTGTACAAACTGCCAGAAACAATAAGACAGTTGAGGTCGCAACATAGCTTTAATAGATTTGTAAAGAAATTTCTTTCCAACTCAAATGAACAAAGTCATTTATGAATTACATAATAATAATATACAAAATTTATATAGCGCCCTATATAACCTGTAAGAAGGTTACTCTAAGGCGCTTGACAATAAATCATTCTATGTATCTAACAGATTTACATCTTTAAAATACATAATTCTTTCCAGCCAAATATATAATATATTCAGCTAGGAAAAGCTGAAACAAAAAGTTTTTATCTTCTTTTTGAAGGTATCAAGGGTCTTGCACTTTCTGATGGTTACTGGAAGATTATTCCATAAGGTTGCAGCAGCCTTTCTGAAACATCTATTACTGTATGTCACTCCACGTGTTGTTGGTATGACTAAGAATGCTCCAGACTCAGACCGTAGAGACCTCGTCGGCTGATACGGTATGACACGTTCCTCTAAGTACTGAGGGGCAGTCCATTGAAGTGCCTTAAAAGTGTACATCAAAATCTTGTACTGCGACCTATATATAACCGGAAGCCAATGCAGGGAGTTCAAGACTGGTGTTATATGTTCTCTTTTATGAGTGCGAGTGACTAACCTGGCAGAAGAATTCTGTACTTTCTGTAGCTGTGTCATCGGTGTGCTTGGAAGACCATACAGGAGAGCGTTGCCGTAATTTAACTGAGATGTTATCAGGGCGTGTGCCAGTGTTTTACAAGCATCTAATGTGATGCACCGCCTGATATGACCAATATTACGAATTTAGTAATAACAGACTTTGGATATTGCATTTACTTGCCTCTCCATGGTCAGGGATGTATTAAAATATACTCCTAAGTTCTTCACTGACGATGCTACAGAAACAGTATTATTACCTACCTGAAGCCGTAAATTCTTCATTATCCTAACCTGATGTTTTGGGTTAAAGATAATGAGCTCTGTCTTTTCCTCGTTTAAATTAAGCATGTTTGCACTCATCCAAGTACTGATATCAGCCAAACAAGCTTCCAATTTCTTTGCAATGACAGACCAAGTTGTTTTGGGCATGATCGCCATATAAACCTGGGTATCATCTGCATAACAGTGGTAGAGCAAATTGTGTCGGCTACATATCGCACCAATTGGTTTTGAATACAAACAGTACTTACGTGGTCTAAGTACCGATCCTTGTGGCATCCCAAAATTCAGGCACTTACCTTCTGATGTCATCATTCCTATGGCAACACACTGAGATCTGTCACTCAGATAAGATTTGATCCAGGAGAGGGCACTTCCGGTTACTCCAAACGAGTGCTCAAGGCATTGTATAATATATTGTACTATATTATATTATGTTATCGCCCTAATCAGTGCACTTGGACAACGGACATAGAAGCTTAAATATGTAACTTTTAGTTTTAGGCTTTGATAATAACTTTTGAATGAGGATAAATTATGATGACTAATCATGTAAATGTTTGTAGAGATTGTGATAAGACACTGACAGAGAGTTATGAGATAAAATATTGTAATTGAGATAACAGTGTGCAGTCAGTGACAAAAGCCATATGATATTATTGGAGTAGAAATGGGTGAATTAAGTAGTGGGAAGTAGAAAACGTTAAAAGTGAGACAAATGGAAGAAAAACGATAATACACAGGTCTTAAGAAAAACGCAGAAGACAGCTCCAAGTATAGGATAATATTAATGAGAAACCACCACACCACAGAAATATGGTAATAATTGTAAAATGGTGAAACAATAGAGGGGCTTATCACAACAACTGCAAAACAGGAAAAACATGCAGGAATGACTCGCCACACAAAAACTTGTAATGATTGTTAGGACAGGAATATTGTAAGTTCTTGTAACAAAAATAAGAGAGGGCAATAAATGATTGTTTGAGCACAACCTGTTGTAATGATTAAAACAATAAATGATAAAATAAATGGTAGAATTTAGTAATGAGTGCCAGAAAATAAAAAAATAAAATAAATGACAAATTATACTAAAAACATTTAGTAAGGAGATCACAAAATTTATTATAACCTATAATACAAGACTAAAAGAAAAACATTACCCCTTAAATATTGTTGTTACTGTGCCACCGAGTGGTCCTTTGGTATTAAATACTGTTGGGGTGGCATGGTGTGGTGATCTGTGTACACTGAGCTTGAACAGGCAAGTGATAGATGACCAAAGGCACCAGTGGCATATTAAGTAAAGAGACCCCTTGGCATCTGAAATACACTTGACCCACTGTATTCTCAGGATGCAAATATTGATGTTTTGTGGCACTCAGGAGCCATCCAATATTTCTACCGGTCGCTTTTCTTGTGTAAAGGGGGGGGAGTAGCCCTGCTGCAACTGGCTCACTAGCTGGCAGATGAACACTCTGGAGTAGGATTGGCTCTCTCCTGCAGCCTGACTCTCTTATGGTGCCTGTACATACACATAAAAATACTTGTTTCATTTTATATCAATTGGATGTTAACAATATAAAACAAGCAGATAAAACACACATTGAACATCTTTTCTAGGACATTATCAAGGCTACAGGGGGTGTCAGTCATAACCCTGGCACTATTAAGTACCAGCTGGCACATTTTATGATATGCCTGTAAATTGTCATCCATGCACAGTGTTTCAACCACTCAACCCAGTCAGGCCATTGAGCTGGTGTGCTGCTGTGGTCAAGGAAGATTCTGTGAAGTAGAAGAGGTACCTTCATTAATAGGAACATTTAATCATGTGTGTTTATGTGAGTGGACACATAAACGAATAACAGGGTCATTATAAATTGGTACCTATAATAAACAAATAGTATGAAATTATGAATATGGATGACCACAATGTCACCTTGTGGTGCTCTCTACACCAGGATAAACATTCTTCTTCCTCTGAGAACAACGGGTTGCTCCACCTGGTGGCGCTTGATATAAGTGATTTTTTGTTTTATCCAAATCATCCAAATTCTGCCAGAGATGTATTATTTTGTATGCCTGGCTGTCTGTCAGCAAAAGACCCTTGACATCAACCAGCTTCAGCTAGTGATATTGTCTGGTCCAACTGAGTCCTGAAAAAGTAAACTGTGCAGTTCAAGAAGTGTTGTTCTCCCGGAGAAACTAACTTTAAAATAACTTTAAAAAACAATGATTACAAAAATCAGTGACTACCGGTAATAATAATAATAATTACAAAACTTCTATAGCACCAATATCCTCGAAAAGAATCGAGCTCAGTGGCGCACCTAGTGGAGGGGTTGGGCAAACTCATAGTCCAGGTATGATGCAAAGTTCATCAACAATGATCAGATGGAAAGGAAACTTAGGAAGGATAAGCGAGTCTGAAAAAGTGAGTTTTCAAATGATGAAATGACCTCCTGGTGTTACATGTTTGACCGATTGGTTCCTGAGCACCAATCATCCTGAGTAGATCAGAATTCATGAGACTACCAATGGTAAGGTATGTGTGTCTTCCTGGGGTGTGCCCTCAAATCCTTCATCATTAGCCTCGATATCATCAATATCAGGAGCCTTGCTGTCTGGTGTCATATCCTGAAGTGGTTTGCTTGTTTGTTTTAGATACAGATACTCAAACCCAATCAGTTTGTTTGAAAAAAAGAACCAGAAAGACTAAATCTTGTTTAGGTAAATTCATCTATCATGATAGTGAAGATCTTCACAGGATTACATTTCCTCAGTTTAAATATACCTGTGTATATGCTCGGATGTTTTAATTCAGGGACTAATTTTAAGTTCAACGCCCAAATCATTCACATCATGCATTAAACTGCAACAGTAAGTCTGCAGACCAGATGATGCTCTCATAACTGCACTGGCTGCCCTGTCCTGGTTCCATCTGGATAGGCATTCAAGCAAATAGGCCAGGAAATTTATACTGCACTAGCCAGAGTGCCTGTTGAACATAGCATCAAAAGCAGAGGTTTAGGAAGATTTTTAAAAAGCTGTAGTGACACAAAAAATAATGAAATAAACAAGATGTGTACCTGGGATGAAACAATTCAGGTGTAGATGAAAGGACTCCAAGGAGTTCGATCCATGAGCATATCGGTACTTGTTCAGCTGATGGCTGCCCTTCTTTAGCATACCAGTTTTGTAGTACAGCTGAATCCCTGGTAGATCTTGGAGACATGTTATGTGTCTCTGCTGCACATGCCAGATCTCTTATATATGACCTGCATTTATCAAGGGCACATTAAGGGTGTCTTTCCTGCTGTTGCCACCCAAATTCAGCAGGAGTCTGTTGATCAGCCTAGTGGTGACCTCGGTGCTCCAACTATTGCGCAGACAATGAAGTGCTAGCCGCCTTCTGCTGGTGCTGCTGATCACCTGGCTGTCAAAGACATCAGCTCTACAATCAGCAAGAATTTACCTTTAGCACGATATAGCTCGATCCGCAACATCATCACGAACCCAATCCAATTGCATGCATGCAACTATAATTGCTATGGCATCCAAGCCGTCCCCTTCTTGAGCAGTTAAGACACACATGAGCACTTCTCTCTCCTCATTCCCTACAAAGGTTGCCCAGAGTGCTGTCCCAGTTGCAGTCCCAAACAGCTTATAAGTGATCTACAAAAAACAATTAATACTATTAATTTAATAGTCAATCTACCATGCATCATTGATGTCCATAATGTCACTCATAATAAATTTTATGGTTAACTCAAGAGTGCATGCTGACTGGTGATCTCAATTCTCTCTCTCTCTCTCTCTATATATATATATATATATATATATATATATATAATTATTATAGATAGATATAGTGTTATAAACTGATCAATGCCTGCTAGGCCTAGGGTATTTATATTGTTAGATTGTTTTAACGTTCAGTGTTCAATGATTGAGAGACGAGTGCTATATAACATCATCACCTTCTTTCATATATTATATTATCATCTTTTACTTTGGCTATAGGTCTAACAACTTGTTTGTAGTTTGAGCCATTAAAATAATGAACTCGTAAAACTAAACTTTTGGTGTACTGAATCTTGGCTATACCGATACCGAGTCCAGTGTTTGTCTACTCCGGCCTTAAACCTGTTTATGATGGGTGTGTCCAGGACGTGCGACGGAAGCCTGTTCCAGGTATTGTTTATTTGTAAGGAAAAGAAGTTGAGATGTACAGCCTAAGCTGCCCTCTCCTTCTTTAACTTGAACTTATGACTTCTGCTACCTATAGCTATGTCAACCGTTCAAGTTGTCCATGACATCTCGGCCCCGGGAATTTTTTTTATAATATATATATATATATGATAATGATATGACAAAGTTTATTGTAGTAATGCACAACATTGAATCAATGGGGTGGAGATAGCATCAAATGTAGGCAAATCACTGGCACGATTGAAAGAGCAAATATGCCTATGCTGCATAGAGAAGCTCAGTAGTCAGTTAGTGCCATTCGTTTCGTGGTTTGTGTCTGACAACAAACTAAGTCGATATCAATTTGCACAATACCGCCATCTACAGGGCTGAATTTTGTTAATGGGAGCTAAATATATACAGATAGGGAAATTTAAATAGCGAAATTACTACATTCTTGTGGGAAGGTGTATGTGCCAACCTGCACTTTGAAATGGCATGTTTTAACAATTTGGTATGATTTTGCTTGTTTCTTATGTTAATATGTAAATAGTTATCTTCCTGTCATGTTGTTTTAATGGCATCAATTAATTTTAGTTTTTTGTATTTCTGTTTCTACTTTACCACTAGAGGTCTACATTTCACACATCTGCATGCACTTATTTATGTTTATGTAAGCTTTCACTATAAATATAGTTGTTTCAATATTTTTGTAATTCAATGTACGAATGTAACAAACACAAAGTGATGTCTCATATTCTAAAATTTGCAAACACTGCACATAATAAATTATTTATTTCTGACATGTTGTCCATAGGTGTACATTGTCAATATTCCTATTATTAAGTCTACATTGTATAATTTTAATATATTTGTTTGTATTACCTATATTGTTTCCATTTTTTTAACTGTACGCTAAGTATATATATATATATATATATATATATATTTGAAATTAAAAAAAATATATATTGAATCATTTATCTAATTGCACTGGGCCCTTTTATCCCACTAGCCTATAAGCTACTCATTCCAGATGAACGAAGTTAAGTGTCATTGACTGATTGAGGATGATCTAGTCAACTTGAAGGTACCCCAAACAGAAGCACTGTAAACTATAAGCCAGATCTATTTGCACTGGGTGACCCTTTTATCCCATAAACCAATATCACTATTTATAATTATGTATAATACCGGAGAAAACAGTATACAGTAATATAAATATACAAATTGTACAAAACAAGCAGCAATAATTATTATGTTGTTAACATCTTAGCTAAAGATAGGCCTATATTTGCAACAGAACATAATATTGACAGAGCATACACAAAGTCAAAAATATAATAATATACATGTAGATGTAAGATATAAATATTTGAACGCTGGCTAAATACCTTGATACTGGATATACAGAATATAAAGGCATTTCCTGATTATTTATTCTGGTCTTGACCGGTACATATACACTTTATTTACAATATTTACATAGCGCTCATGGTAAATTGTATCACTCTGGATGCCAAAATTTATCCAACCTGGACTTAAAACTGTTTATTTGCTGGCTTTCAATCAATTCTGGGAGCGAGTTCCAATCATTCACAACTCTCTGACTGAAAACTGACTGTCGACATGTTTTTTTTAGCTATCTTCTGGTTGTTACCTCGAATGACTGATGCACCACTTAGTTCGAAGAATATAGCATTAGCAATTTTAGAGCTCTTAGTTGCTTATCATATGGTAGATGACTTAGTTATCTCTGGAATGAGTTTGGTGGCCCGTCTCTGAACTTTTTCTATATCAACACTGTCACGTCTAAACCTTGGATGCCAGATTACATTCTAATAGTCTAAATGTGGTCGGGTCATAATTGTGAAGAGTCTAGGCATGGTGACATTATCCAGACATGTGAAAGTGGCTCTTATTAGTCCTAACAGGCATGATTAGAGACATGATCATGGAATTTTAGTTTCTCATCAATATATACCCCCAAGTCCCTCTCATTTCTGGTCTCTTCTAATAACTGTGAGTTCATCTGGTATGTTAGTCTCTGGTTTGAGCTACCTAGATGGAAGCTCTTACACTTGGCATCGTTGAACTCCAGTTGCCACTTGTTTGACCATTCCACAAGGTTGTAAAAGTCCTGCTACAGGACATCATGATCTTCTATTGTCCTAATTTCACGGAACAGCTTTGTGTCATCAGCAAAAATCAGCAGGTATTCGACTGAGGATATCTGCCCATGATGACTGATTTCCATATACAATTACTCTTTGCCTTTGTCCAGATAAAAAATCTTGTATCCACTCCAGTAATTTGCTGGTTACACTGTATGCTTTCAATTTCCTCAATAACCTTTGGTGATGGACAGTATCAAAGCTTTTTTGAAATCCAAGTAAATCACATCTATGGAGGCACCACTGTCCATCACCACAGTCCATAATTCCAGAGTAACTAATAATTGTGTCATGCAGGAGCATCACAGGACAAAACCATGCTGCTAAATGCCCCCCCCCTCCCCCCACAACTAATGGCTAAATGTCCGTTGGCTAAGTGTTCGTTGGCTAAATGTCCGGATACCACTTATTTCACATCAGTCTTGCATTGCAAGAAAACGATCACCAAGCTCTGTTAACGCATATATATATATATATATATATATATATATATAATACACACAAATATCAAGAAATTTATCTTATATATAGTATATATATATATATATATATATATATGGTAACCGGACATTTAGCTAACGGACACTTAGCCAACAGACATTTAGCCAACATTCTATTTTTTTATCTTACATCTACATGTATATTGTTATATTTTTGAGTTTGTGCATGCTCTGTCAATATTATGTGTTGTTTATGGATGTTGCAAATATAGGCCTATCTTTAGATGTAATGTTAGCAACATAATAATTATTGGTGCTTTTTGTACAATTTGTATATTTATATTAATGTATACTGTTTTCTGTATCATTATACATAAATATAAATAACGATATGCAATATGTCAGGGTTGGGAGGTTTTTTACACAGACGTCATTAACACCATTAAATAACGGTTGTTAACGTCATGTAAAAACAGTTTTTATACTGATTTGTAAAAATTCAATTCAAATAAAATACAGCTATAAAAATAATAAAATTATAATAATATAACAACATCTACTACAGCATGACTGTAATACATATAATATATAATGCAGCAATTGAGTTAACAGACTAATCCACATTTATATGATAACCCAATACTATACTCTATAGCCAGTCTAGTTGGGTGTAGGACATGTATGCAGTTGCTCACCCGGACAGTTGCTCACCAAGGCTGGGTCCAAGCAAATGAAAAAGTGAACAATTGCTCTCTATGTTGGAGTGGTTGAGGAATCTCCTCCCCCACCATTCACAGGGAAGCAGTACGGAAAGATGGAGCCGAAATACCCAGAGGGTGGTCACTACCAGAGTGTTTTACATTCTCAGTGTTTTTTTAAACGCCCCCCTTTATTTTTAATAATTCAGTGGAGACGGCAGCGCTACTTAACGTGGTCAGCCACCCACGGCCATGATCTTGTGAGCCGAGAAATTAATCTCTGGAAAAGTTTCGAACTCTTACTGGGTTGGAACCTGTGACCGTTGGCACCAAGTGCCGGGTGCTTAACCGCTAGGCCACCGGATCTCACTAGCGTTGGCTAAATGTCCCGGATTCTAGACTATATATATATATATATATATATATATATCCGAGCCGTCTGGGCCGAGTTGCCATTTGGGCCGAGCTGTCCAAGCACCGATTGGACTTGTTACTTGTAACAGAGAGCTTAAATATAAATAAATAGTCTTTGCTTGTAACTAACCACGTCATGCCACCCATGTTTGGAAATCGTAGTTTTTTTTGTAGTATGACATTTTGGGCTAACTTTGTACGGGACAATTTAGGCTCACTTCCTGTCACTTTTTATTATACGAACCCTCAGGTCAATGATACGAACTAATTCGGTTACGAAATCACCTTTTCTTTTAAAAATCGCTCTGACTACTCTTGCTACCGTTTATTATCGCTCGCGTCGCTGAAAGATGGAGTTGTTTTTTCGTTTTCTGTCCACTGATTCTTAGCGCTAGAAACACTTTAGTAGGAAGTTTCAAATTATTTCATCGATAATTTAGCCTTCTGGTAAGATTTACTTTACGTATGACCTGTTTTATAGATTTATAGATCTACTGAGTACTGTAAACATATCAGACTGATGTCTGATCAGTACATGATCATGATGATACAAAACAATTAAACATAATCGGATCATACTTCAGTTCATAGACTAAGTAATAGACTAAGTGAGTAAGTCGGACTTCGGTAATTTCGGACTGGTAACCTCGGCCCTCATGAATTATAGTAATCTCGGCCCCTAGACATTTATAGCTATTTTTGACTTGTAGCTTGCTTAGATCTAAGTCTAAGATGTTTGTATATACTTATAATACTACTATACTAGGGATATGTGGATAGTGACGACAATATATGCTAATAAAAGAAATATATTTAATTGCGTGGTATTCTGATTTATGTATTATGCATACATTGCCAGTGAAATGTTTGTGAATTTAAATATACCATGTTCATGATGTTGTGTATGTGTTCGTGTTTGCGTATATTTTTTAGTAAACCGCATTACCACAAGAAATCAGTTACAATATATAAACAATACCATATGTGATTGCATGTTCATTTGCAAAATAACCCATTCATTTATGGGGGGGGGGGGGAAGAAGTACCAGTCCGAAATTACTAGGGGCCGATGTTACCACTCCGAAATTACCGAAGTCCAAGGTTACTGTAATTCGTCTAAGAGAAGTCTAAGTCTATTCACTGATATTGACACCAGCCCACACCAGATAATCATAATGTAGATTGTACTAGACTACTTTGTAGTGAACATTAAACCAGGTAAACTAATTAGACACTCATTGATGATGTTAATACTCTAATGCTGATAAACAAAATGAAGTAACTAAAGTGGGGTCGGTCAAATCCTATATACAGCTCTGCCCACGTGACAACTCAACCCAGACAACTCAGCCCCATTGTGAGACAGCTCAGCCCGCTGACTAGACAGCTTGACCCAATGAAAAATAAACTGCAAGTAAACGACCACCAAGCTATATGGCATGCACTTATGCGATATCAGTCTTGCACTGCAAGTAAAAGACCACCAAGCTGCTAATATCTAAATATATATATATATATATATATATATATATATATACAAATATTAATTAACTAATTTACATATCTTTTTCTGATAGACAACTTTTCCAAGACAACTCAGCCCCCGCAGGTCGAGCTGTTTGGGCTGAGTTGTCCAAGCACCGGTGGGTTGACCTTGGCCCTCGTCAATCTCGGCCCACGTATTCCAAGCAGATTAACATTAAAATAGTTACTCATACCATAATGTCAATGGGCTGAGATGGATGTGAGTCTCATCAATATTTGTTGAATTCGGCCCATTTTGCATTAAAATGTTTATTGCCGAACTCGGCCCACCTGACTCTTTAGGGGTTTAGGTACGTGAATGGTATATTATGCACACCACTGTTATTGTTTCATCTGTTCTGTATATATATATATATATATATATATATATATAATATATATATATATAATATATAAATAAACTATCTAATCTATCTATCTATGTTTATACTAATACTAGTGCATGTATAGGCACAATAAATCAGGGTTAGGAAATTCGGTTGCCCGGACACCCAGGGCAAGTAGATTTTCATGCCAGGCTAGTGTTGATAGCCGATCACTTGCCCGCTTGGGCAAGTGCCTTTATGAGACGAAAAGTAGCCAAATATTTCATGTGCATCCCTGATGAGCAAACCAAAAACGTGCCATGCTACCCCTAAAACCGAGATTCCATATATGCGATATTGCAGTATCAATATGTTTCGGACACCCCTCTCACCTTCTGACCTATTTTTCTTGGTAAAGACTGCCCGGACTCTCAAATCAGACAGTTGAATTCAGAATTTTACGATCCGGGTCGTAAAAATATGGATTCAACTACTGTATTCACGGCAATTGCTACATCATACATGGAGCAATATGTTTTTTGTACATTTATGTATATACATACACCATTTGCACATTTTTGGAATTAAAAACCGTTTTTCATGTGTTTTACGTTTTGCGATTTTTTTGTTGGATTCCCAAAAAATAATTAAAATGTATAAAAAAACCATAGGGAAATTTTTTCTTTGCAATAACCACAATAAAACCGCCTTATTTAAAAATTAAAATGGTTTGTAATTTTTAAAAAGTTGTTTTTCCCGTTTAAAAGGTTTAAAACTGGTTTGCGCTTTTTTCTTGGAAAAATTTGAATTTAAATTTAAATATTAAGTGAAAAAAAAAATGGCAAAAGGGGGGCCAAATTTTTCACCCCCAAAAAAGCAATAATTTGGGCTTCTGGGTATTTGCCCAAGATAAAAAAATTGCCAAATATAGGGTTTATATGTAGTCTTGCTGCAAGAAAAAAGAAAAGGAATTTAAAAATAAATGATAATTTTGGATCAGGTGAAAATTTGATGGGCAAGTGAAAACATTTGTTGGGCAAGTGCATTTCCAATCTATTTGTCTGGGGGGAAACTGAATTGAAAAAAAAATTTTTGGGTCCGGAACAAATATATGCAATATTCTTGTGATTCTTGTACAAACAATTATCTATATAGGGCTTTGTGTATTATTAAAAGTAAATACACGAAAAATCTTAAATTTTATATATATATATATATATATATATATATACTCTAATATTTTTTACAAATATATACACTAAACATATACAGTATTTACATGATCATGTATAGATATGCATATGACATTATTTATTAAATATAAAAGAAAATACATAATCTGTACATTATTTACATGTGCTACATATTAAATGGCATAGATTGTTAGATCTGAATATTTTAATGAAAAAGTATGTTAATCGTTTGATTTTTATATTTAACTAAATTATATGTATGTCTTTAAAATGTAACATTATATATTTACTACATATTCAATTTAATTAGACTAAGTTTATCTTGCTAGCCATGTTCTAAGCAATATTATGAGCAGCTATCTAGCTGAATAGGACACTATATAATAATAATAATAAATCTTTATTTCAGACTCTCAGTCCATAGTAATACAATACAAGTAACTAATTATCACAGTAAAAAAAAGAGATTATATACAACATCAGACAGGTCATTTTACATAACATGACATTAAAAAACAAACAAGTTATCAGTGGGGCATAAACATAATTATAACAGAGGATATACTGATCATAGAATATCATTTGCTAGTGTGTAAAGTATTAAACCAATAGCCCCAGATAAGAGAAGACAACGGAACAGAAGATAAAACAACACTCATAATAATACTATTTGAACTGGACTGAAGCCTATGGATAAAATTTGTACTATGTTTCCTTGGTAATTCACCAACAGGCAGGTATGCTATAGTAAACAAACATTTCACTTGCGCTACAATGTTTATCCAGTTTCATTAGTTGCCTAAGGTTATCATTATAGCTACACATAGTTTTTTCATAAGGGTTATAGATTCACACCCATGAATACATTTATATATGTATATATATATATTTATATATATTTATATATATATATACAGTCAGAATCTGTTAATCCAACAAGATTTTTCACATGATAATATGTCGGACAAAGGAGAATGTCAGAATATTGAGTCTGTGACATACCGATAGTCTGTGTCACACATTTAAAAATCATAATGGTATACCTCCATATTTAAACTAATATTCAATAACCATGCGCAAGATATAGATGTGTTTGTAATTAGCCATGAATGATTTTGATTAGCTATTAGTTCAATGGTTACTGTGGTTTTTATACATTTGTAGAAATTGGAAAAGAACATCAGTTAAAAAAAAGGCCATATGAAATTCAAAGAATGAAAGCTTTAGCACAACAATTAAAATGAATCAGATGCCTAAATTTGTTTCTCTAAAATAATGTTACACCATTCAGACAGAATGCATAATGTAATACTTTTTTTAAAAACCTTTTCGTATATCAGACATTTGGTCAATTCCACATCAAATTTATCAATTCGAATTCAACTTTTTTCAATTCAAATTCAACTCTTTTTACCTACTACTTTTTCTGATTACCTACTAGGAATACCTACCCCGAGTAGTTTATATTCCAAGTAGGATTGTCATGGAAGAAATATTTCTGAGTTAAAAAATTAAATGGTAAATTAATTTGTGGATTAAATTTATTTGTAGGAAACTTCAATTCCAGAATTGAATTAACCCTTATATAGTAATGGTATAAAATAAAAAAAATTGCCTGTTCTTGGTATTGCTGTATAATAAAAGTTTGGGTGTTTAGATTTGGTGAGCAGAGATACATCCTTGCAGTTGCTTCTGGATCAAGCCTTTGCAGAAATACCAACAATTTGGGGTGCAGAGTGGAGCACTTACATTTTGCTCATCCAGCACTGGTTTCAATGTTGTGCATCTGATTATGAATGTTCTCCCTTCTTGGGGTGCCCATTCAATTTTAATTTGGTGTTTGTAATAGACAAGTGAGCAATTAATCCATCTATTTAACCGATGAAAGTAAGATTAAAAAAGAACCTTGAGATCTAGTCAGTGGACGTGGCCAGGTTCTGAGTTGATAGTATACAGGTTAAATATTGGTTATGGTGGGAGAGCTACTGTTGTTGCTTGTTGGTTAATTGTATGGTATTTGGAAGCCCACTTCTTTCCACACAATAAATTTTGGGTCAAGTTGGGCATGCATGCATGCATAGATACATACATCCATAAATATTTTGTTTGCTTTATATTCTAAATATTTTTTATTTATTACAAACTAAAGTTGAGATAATTGACAGGCTGAGGAATGGTGTAAGAGTGTACTTTCAAACATGCTCCATCTGTTGCAGGAATTATATAGAGTGTTGCTTGTTACTGACCATAAACTGCTATTGGACTTTTATCAATCTGGGAGGTAGACCAGGGGCAGTTTTTAGCAGTCAATTTATAGTTCATAAGAAGATACAATCAACTGACAAATATTTGCTGTGTTCAAGTGTTTGTTTGCATACATTTAGTGAGAGCACTTCACAGAGAAAGTTATCCGTCACTGAAAGCACACCGAGCCACTGGTAATGTTCTCCGGAGAAATATCTGACATCATTCATGATATTATGTTTGGTGCATCATCTTAGATCTGCATCATCTTCACCAGACACATGTCTGTACAACATCAATATATGACATCTAATTTGAACTATTCCATTATCAGTTGGTAACTGCTTAGATATTAGATTAATAATAACATGTAATAATATCTGACATTTATATAGTGCCCTATTCAGCTAGATAGCTGCTCTAAGGTGCTTTATGGTATTATTATCCCAGACTCAGACCTGTTCCAATCTAGCACACATCTCAACTACCAAGGAAGCATACAACAACACATTCTGCCTTTATAGGCTCAAAGCATTACTCAAACACATAGCCATCGCGTCCTATCAGGTACTCATTTTTTATAGATGATTGAACCAGTCATTGACATGACAGCATTGCAGCTCCCGGAGTCTCGAACCCGTGAGCCTTCTGCTACGAGTCCTATGCTCTAACTAACTGCGCTATCACGGCTCGACAACGATGATTAGGATCATAAACATCATGAAGTTTAACATGATGTTGAATACAGACGTCTGTAATAACTTCATTATAAATTATATAACTTATATCTGAGAATTATAACTCTTGATTTCAAGATTTTTACATCATTTATAAGCAAGCAACAATCTGCACTTTACGAGAAGGACAGTAGGACCTCTCCCCCCCCCCACACACAATAGTTGAATTGTAGAAACAACTCTGACCAACTAAGAACAAAACTCAAGTACATATCAATTTCTACCCTTCATCGTATACGTAGGCCAGCACTAATGTGGCAACAAATTGTATATTTTCTTCCTCAAATAAACTTTAGATGGCTAACGTTTTAAGGAAATCTCTGTAATAGTTAATGATTAATTTCAGCAATAAAATTCCATCTCATCATGTTTATTTGGAAAAGGTCCCAGTCTGACAAAGGAAAGGGATTGGGCAAGATTTCCCAATCGGCTCAGATAAAAGCAGTTAGCAGTGCTCAGTATCCAAACAACACGAATCATAGCAGAAAGAGATAGCATTTGGGCAAAGCCAAACATGTTGATGCAGCTGTGAGATACCAATTTTAAAAACACGCTGGAAAGATGCTCTAGTGATTGCTTCCATACATCAGTGTATAGCATCTGTCTCGCTGCGGGCGCCTCCGCGGTCTAACTGGTAGCGCATTCGACCACAGATCAATACCACCCAAGTTCAAACCTCGGCATGGGCATATCTGATGGGTGTATTCACTTTTTAACTTTGCTCCATTACCTTTGGAGGTTGCTCGGCCCGTTTAGCCTACCGTGTGCACAAAAGTGGTCGTAAAACATCAATCATCAATGTCTCACTGCTCAAATGTAGATTTTCATCTGGATAAAATTAGAACAGAAATGATTAATTTTATTTAAGAATAATCTCTTCATATATGCATTGCATTTATGAAGAAATGATTTGATAATTATGCAATAATGAAGTGTGACCACAAAAATCAGCCATTAGCCGGAGTTAAATATTAAATGATAACTCACCAATCATCAATATTGTTGAACAAATGGAATACACTTTTATTACCATTAGATATTGACATACCTAACTGTATGAACACATTACACCATTCTTGTAAAGTCATATGAACAGGTTTATTTCAAAATTATTTTCTTATAAATATTTTTACGTAGAGAACTGTTTTTATCTCCATTCGTAACATTTAATTTCTGAATAAGACAACTTATAACACTTTATCATGCCTGCGCCATGGAGTAGTGTTTGACATCAGTGCTTTTACTTCCTGAGAACAGTTTCACGGAGTGAACCAAAACACCTCAATATATATTATATATAGAAATTACACTGATTGACTAGATCCGGAAATACATCATACCCTTCTGGATCCAGAGATCAGACGGGGATCAGTACTGGTACAAATCTGCATCTGATCATAACATCTTTGTACACTTTTTTATTTACAGTGTTAATGAAATATGGGAAAGATCAAGAATAAGACTCGACTCCATGCCAAGGCAGTAAAATTGAATTCCACTTCTAACACTGCCAAGATTGATGTTGATATGAAGACTGACTGCGCATCTGTTACTGGCTTAGATAAGGTGTGGCTTATTCTATTAGGTTTAGAAATAGTAAGAATAAAATGCTATAACTGGAAACATAAAATAGTGTGACTAATCAAGTGGAATTTAAATCTAACATTATAAAAAACAATGTAAACAGAACAAACTGGTTGGTATATACATTGTGATTGCCACCTTGTGCTAGTATTTGTTTAATAATCCTTCAATGTCAGTTATCTTTTACAGACTTCACAAATCAGTCGTAACATCTTCTCCAAATTGGACATTGATATGAATGCTCTCCAGCGCCACCTAGTGACTGATGATGACACTAGAAGTACATTAACCAGCAAGTCTCTCAAAGGGCTTAACTTAACGAAGAAGGACAAACAACAGTTAAGACGTGGTCTCTGGCTAAAAAGTAAACATTCAGGATTCTTGATTTTATTGTATATTAAGTTATTAATGATTCTAATAATTACCTACCATATATACTCATATATAAGTCGTACTCGTGTATAAGACGCACCAGGTTTTAGGACAAATACCCCCCCCCCCCAGAGTCAAACCTGTGTATAAGACGCACTAAAATCAGCAAATTTATTAAAAACCCACAAATTCATCATCATCACTATCATGTCATCATACATCTCGTTGCCTTCTTCGTCAGAGTCAGATTTGTCATCCCACAATACATCATCTTCCATGCTATCTAAATCATTGCTGATAGAGCACTTCTTGAATGATTTAGTAATGATGGCGGGTTTGATAGAATCCAAGGCCATTTTCAACCACTGTGTGACGACTGGTAATAACGGCCGCTTCAGGTTGCCTGTGGCTGTTCGTTCGAAAGAGCCAGATGACATCCAGGCTAACCACAGCTCATGAAGTTTACACTTGAATGGATGATTGACGGACACATCAAGTGGCTTTAGAATTGATGTCAGCCCCCCTGAGATGACGGCAATATCTGTGTTGAAGCTGCGGGTGGTGTGCTTTTTCAGTGAGATGAATGCCAAATTGGTCCCAGACAATTAGACTTTTGGTGTTTATAAGTCCACCACCTGGGCGTCTACCCCAAACTTTCTGTAGCCAAATTAACATCCCATCATTGTCTATCTGCCCTTTTGGGTGAACGTAAACGATGACATCGGTGGGAAACCTCTCTTTCAACATGGTTTTTCGTTTGAATATGACCATTGGTTGGTGGCAGTTTGGTTCTATCAGCCAGACACATGAGCACTGCTGTTAAATGTGTTTTATTATGGCCCATGGTACGAACGTTAACTGACTTCGAACCTACAGAATCCACAGTTCTATTTGACGGCAAGTAAAAAAACACAGGTGTCTCATCCATATTTCCAATCTGGGATAGCGGATACGAATGTCTTAGTCTCTGGTGTATCATGAAACAATAGAAGGAAGTAATTTTAGGTCAGTGGGAAGGCATTGGCAGATCTTGGTTTTTGTTGGAGTTCCAGTATATTATGCCGCATGAAACGTGCACCACCCAGCTGATGCAAGGAACGATTCATTGCTAATCACCTGTTTTAATATCTGATTTATAGTATTACATTTCTGTACAACAGCGAAAACACACCTAATAAATTTGTTTGTTGTTCACATATTCATTATTAATGGCTTAGAGAATGCCTCTTTTATTTGGTCATATAAGGTCGCATTGGAAGGGACCCTCAACATGGAGCATGTTGTGGTATATAGTTTTATTAATTTGGTTTCTTAGTGCTTTATGACTGATTCGCAGTGTATTTCTTGGATTCCACATAATAATTATAATACAGTCAGACTCTATTAATCAGATGAGGTTTGTCACACGATAATATAGGTTGGATAAACGAGAATGTTGGAATATCGAGTCTGTGACATACTGGTAATCTCTGTCACACATTTTTAAATCATGAAGATATACCTCCATATTTAAACCAATATTCAATAATCGTGCACAAGATATAGAATGGCATTGAAGTCATTGATCATTTTGATGTTTGTTAATTACAGACGCTATAAAGAAATACTCTTAGTCCATCAGATTAACTTATGATCTACTCATTGGAAAGATCACACATTTGTGTTTTTAATTAGTCATGAATGATTATGATTGGCTATTAGATAGCTACAGGCAATTAAAGCATCATGTGTCAGTGTGTATGGTCGAGGATGATTATAATTGGTTATGATATAGCAATTATCGCAGGTGGGCAGGTTAATGAACCATTACTGACACCACATTGGTGTGTCTTGCATGACATGATCCAGCAGAAATATTTGGCAACATTTGTCCGATTAAAGAGTCATTTATAATGGAGCTAAATCTGTCACAGGCAATAATGTGTCGGATGGTGGATTTGTCAGATAAACAATGTCCGGATTAACAGATTCTGACTTAATAATAGTAATGGCCGAAATGGCAGTTTATTAACGTGGCTGGCAACCTCAAATGAGGGAGATGCATATAGTCTGTAATTTATAGCTTCCCCACGGAGACTAATTTTAACTAAATTTAGAATAGATGGCATGTTCGGTGGAGTAAACCTTGCCAGTTGCCTGGCTGAATGAAAAACCCCTACTATAGTTCCACAGCTGAGGTGCAAACCTGTGACCTCCCACACAGAATGACCATAGCCATAGGTATATAGTCTACCCATGAGGCCAGAGGCATATGACGTTTTAACAGTATTCAACATATCTGATTTGGAAAACATTGTTTCATTGATTGATTTAATGAATGTACACTTTAATTGTTAATACCAATACAAAATGAATATCAGTTTTGTTTCTTTTAAGATGTTATATACTTAGTTTAAAAAGTACTTTTCATCTTTTTTATTAATCTAACTGTATTAATAATACAGTTTGTCACCAGCTGTACATACATCTAAGACATACTTCAAATCAGTAATGTAATTTATGTCTGTGATTGGCCGAAATTATGGCCAATCAGTCAGGTTTTCTGGATTACTCCTGCTGATGTAGGTACCTGGTAAATGAAATTCAAAGTTGGAAATGGCATTCATTATATTTCAAATTTATTAACATTTGATTTTACATTTTAACTTAATAGAAATACCATCCAAAATCACGTTCTGCTGAGATTAAAAATATTAGAGATAGAAAGATTTAACGCACGAGTAATTAGTTGAGAAAAGTTCATTTTTATGTTTTAATTGGCTGAAACAATGAAAGAGATCTGTTCTAACAGTTAGTTAGAACATAGGACTCGTAGCTGAAGGGTAGCAGGTTCGAGGCTCGGAGAACTGCCATGCTTTCATGTGGCGACTGGTTCACTCATCCATGAAAATGAGAACTCGACAGGACGAGATGGCTATGTGTTTGAGTAACGCTTTGCGCCTTTAATGGCACCATGTGCTGTATGCTCCCTATGGAGTTGAGATGTGTGCTGGATTGGAACAGGTCTGAGTTGGGTATAATAATGATGTAAAGCGCCTTAGAGCAGCTATCTAGCTGAATAGGGCGCAATATATCTTATTATTATTATTATTATACTAGCACTGACTCAACACATGCAGAAGATTTGCCAAAACTGAATTAGAAATACACAGCTTATACACCATATCAGTCAAAATTCCACTTGTTTATTACATGAGCAGGGCATAACTGTTTAATGGAGTTTATGTTACAACAACACAAATGCCATCATCTACGCAAAGTTCTTGAAGATAATGCGAAAAATAAGATGAAGACTCTAGTTTTAGCTGTTGACTATGTTGACTATGCTATATTGTGTTGTGTTAAAATTTTAAATCTACACACAAACATGTGTGTGTATATATATATATATATATATATATATATGTGTGTGTGTGTGTGTGTGTGTGTTACAGTTAATCTGTATAAACTGAGATTTAATACACATCACCTGAAAATGTCAGGTAATATACACATTACCTGATTATACATATTAACTGTAATATATATATATATATATATGTATACTAGAGGTAGAAACATTACAAGAAGCAAAGAAAGAAGCAGCAGCAAAGAGGAAACGTCAACAGACGGCTGTTGTTGGTGATATGCAGCCACTAGAAGATACACTACCAACATTAGAGTTACTGCTTAAAGATGTCAGAGAAAGAAGTACTCAGTAAGTATATATGATTGTCTAATAATAACAACTATATTACTGCTAATGGCTGAGAAACTTAAACGAACAATTATTAGCATAAATAGTTCTTCTTTCTATTGATTTAAATTCTGGTAAAACAATGTACCATTGTTTCATCAAGTCTCACAAACCTAGCAACATATAAACAATCAGATAATGGTATTGTTTGAAAGCTTCATCTTTACATTGCCAGTTTATAATTTATGAATGGATTCATGTGACAATTGACCCGAGTAAGCTTATCTATTTTTAAATCGGTGTTCCCATATTTTTAGATCTTCTTCCTTGTAGATACCGGTAGATGCTTTGGAAGCGTTTCGTATTTATGTCCAACGCTGAGTGATGTGTCGTTAACATGGATGTTGTGTGGCTGGAATTAATACTCCAGGATGTACAAACTAAGGATAATGATATTAATTTATATTAGATAGAAACATACTATAATCTAGTCAAAACGTTTAGACAGATTATCGAAGTATAATAGCTAGTTTCTTTAA
The DNA here is from genome assembly GCA_025642065.1 of Paralvinella palmiformis. Classification (NCBI taxonomy): domain Eukaryota; kingdom Metazoa; phylum Annelida; class Polychaeta; order Terebellida; family Alvinellidae; genus Paralvinella; species Paralvinella palmiformis. Next base: position 37,203 of record JAODUP010000812.1, on the reverse strand, counting down.
ATTGTGTGTCGTGTTTATGTTTAAACTGATCTGAATTTTAGCTACACACACATGCACACACGCACATCTAACTGGTAGCGCATTGGACCACAGATCACTACCACCTAAGTTTTTATCTTGTGGGGGCATATATGAAGGGTGTTTTACTTCACTTCATTACCTTTGGAGGTCGCTCAGGTCATTCAGTCTATCGTGTGCGCAAAAGTGGCTGTAAAACATCAATCATCAAATCAAAAGATTTTTAATAGTTTAAGTCAGGTTGTTTAAAATATTAGGTATCCATTTAAATTTTAATTAAAAATTACACAATTTTGAACTCTAAATGCAATTCAGTTGTGAGAAAATATTAGGTATCCATATAAATATTAATTAAAAATTTCAAAATCTTAATGCAATTCAGTTATATAATTGTCTTAATACAGCATAAGTTAAATTGTATCTAAATACCATTTAACACTTTTTACTGTTAAAGTATAATATTAATTAGATGTTTACAATCAATATAAATAAGTAAAATAATAATAAATTAATCATTAAAAAGTCACAGTTTAATATTTTACTTTAATTAAAAAAAACTATTTGAATAAATTGATTGAAATGAAGCAACTATTATATATACAGTCTAACCTTACTTTTATCCCAACTTTGGCATCTGGCGTTGTGTTGAGGTGGCTTTAGAGTGGGAGAAGCATTTCGGCAAACAGCCTTGGGGGTGGTTTAATTACACGTAGCTTTTGATCCTTTGTTAACCCTAACTATCACTTTATTTAATATATCGTTAATCTCATGATTGACACAGTCATGATCGCCACCTAATGATCCTGACAGCTAGTCAATCAATTAATTGTCAGTGTGTGACAGTAATAGTGGGGGGAAGGGTATTTATATGGCAATGCATGGTATTCATATTGCATAAGCATTGGCGGTGGCTGAATAATGGGGGGTGGATTTGTGGGTTTTATCATGGCAAGAAATTCGGTCTTTATCAAAGGTTGGTAGTAGGTGCATTTGGTGGTTGTTGGCAGATGGCGGGGCTAAACTGTATATATATATATATATATATATATATATTGAGAACATTGTGTAAAATTTGAGTTGTTTTATCATTTAATGACATTCCGAGGTGATTTATATTTGTACAATTTAACTGAATTAGCATTCTCAGATAAAAATATATCTTGTATAAGTATATACATAAGAAGGTTGTCATTGACCAGATAACTTAACTGGTTAAAATCCTTTGTTTATACTCTGTCATAATGTTTTATGACTGTTAATAAATGATTACAATATACTACCATATAATTATATACTCGCATATAAGTCGACCCGGCAGATAAGTCGAGGTTATTTTTTGACCCTGTAATTCTTTCCTTGGGCATATGCTCACTGTATAAGTCGAGGTTAAGTATTGGCTTAAAATCCCTCAAAAAACTAATCAGTATTGTCATTCACGAAAAAGCTGACCCAGTCATTTCAAACTCATGGTGTCAGCAAGTGCGTGGTAAATATATCAGTATCAATTTCTTCACCGGCAGCGACACACACACACAGAGAGAGAGAGAGAGAGAGAGACACACACACACACACACACATGGATTTCGGTTTGATGTTATATTCAACTAGAAAACAAACACACCTGATTGTAACTTCAACTGGCAAGTGTTATTAATTAATTGTTTCATGGCCATTGGCGAGCAAGGTTTACAATGTTGAACCACTAGTGATTCCTATATTATCGCTAATCATTTAAAATACCGGTAGTTGACAGTGCGTGACTATAAAGTATTATTACATTAAGACTAGCATGTTTGTGAGATCCAAATAACAGTTTGGTGAAAATGAATTTTGATTTATTGACTAAGACTAGTAGGCAGAGATGTGGCGATTTTGTTCCAACTATCGCTCACATAAACATGCCTGATTGTAACTTCAATTGGCAAGTGTTATTAATTCATTGTTTCACAGCACATCTAGAGGTACTGGTAGGTAACAGCACATGACATGTTTGTGAGATCCTAATAACAGTTTGGTGAAAATTGTTATTTATTGAATAATAATGGATTAATAGGCAGCGATGTAACAATTTTATTCCAACTCTGGCTCTTATTGGGTTGAATCCTATAGTGTTGTGTGTCAAGGATGGCCGACAACATCTTTCCTTCAGCTGGTAGGAAATATGACCAGCGTATAAGTCGAGTTGCTTCTGAGAATCCCTTTTCACTACCCAAAAAAATCGTCTTATACACGAGTATATATGGTAAACAAGTTTTTTAAATATTATCAAAACATTTAATGCATCTTTCCGCTTTCTTTTCCTCTAGGTCAAATAAACCTAAACCAACACTTAAAGAAAAGCAAAGAAAAAAACAGATGTAAGTTCTATCTCTTTGTATACTCCATATGATGTTAGATAAACTGGGGTACTAGGCCTAATGGTTTGTGTATATATTTTTATGAGCTTATAATGACAGATCTCGTAAATTGTTCAGAATGTGATATTTAAAAAAATATTAGTAACAATAATTAACAGAAAACATATTTGTTCCTTAGGCAAATTTATTGATATAATCATGAAGGTATGTTAAAAGCAGGGGTCTTCCAGGCAAAATATCACCTACACCTGGTATTGTGATGTAACAAATGCAAAAATACACTATCCTTGTGCACAAACACACACAATATATGTGGTTATCAACAGTTCATTGAGCTGTGTTCGTAGTCAGATGTAGTACAAATGCTACAGAGTTCTGATGTTTTCATTCCAGGTTAGAAGATATATCCACCTTCAAACAAGTGTTACAGCATCCTGTTTACAGACATAATCCTTTGGCTACCATCAAGGAACATTTACAGAATAAACTGGCTCAAGGAAATACCTAATACCATCACTATTAGAGTTAGACACTAACATCAAATACTAACAAGATTAATTCATTTCTAATGCCAGACATCAGATGACTTGCTTCTGTCAATAATTGCGCAATCTAATTTGGCTATCTGGCTCAATATTATTTTTGGGCTGAATTTGTAAATCCTTGAATGTTTCTCGGTTTTGCCATAAACAATCTGGAAAAGCCCTTGAAATCTGTAATTACTGCAGCAAAATTCTTGAAAACCTTAATTAGTTCAGGTTATATTTGGCCCATAGAATAGCAAATCATTTGATATTCTTCTCCCAATATCACTCCAGCCTCATGCTGATTGTCTTCATGTTGCCTGAGGTTCTGGCTGATATATATATATATATATCAAGTGATTACTACAGTTTATATATATATGTATATTTTGCTGGGTGCCTCCACGGCCTAACTGGTAGCGCAGTTGGCCACAGTTCAAACCCCAGATGGTCTATGTCAGAAAGGTGTTTCATCTTTAACTTTGCCTCATTACCTTTGGAGGTCACTCGGCCCATTTAGCTTACTTTTTGCACACAAAACATCAACATTTACATATATAATATATATTTTGCTGATTAATTATAATAAAAATGAATTAGACTTAATAAAGCAGCTTTACTAACATCAGCCATTCTAATACATTGTATAGTGAATGATAAGTGTTATTTACTGGTGATTCACTAATGTTTAAGATGTGATACAGTTTTGTGGAAAAATATCTGGAAATCGTTATATATACAAAACATTTTCACAGGTAAATGCAAAGTGGGCTTTTGCAAAATTTTAATTCATAAACCCAACAACTTCCTTTTGAATTATTTATTAATTAGAAATGACAGTATTCAAACATGGAACATATTTCACTAAAAAATAAAGGGAACCCCAATATAGTCATCCTGGCATTACCGAGATCCTTACTGAAAATACTCTGGGTTGGTTTAAAGTCCACTGTTAGAGAAATTTTCATTAGATAGTGACTGGGTTCAGGAACCTTTATGGTGTTGGGGTGTCCTCAGACCAGTAGTCTGTTATACTGTGGTGTTGCTATGTGGGGGTTAATGTTGTAGTTTGCTGGAAATGCCCTCCCAAGACCTAGAGATTTATTTAACCAGCATTGGCTGTCTAGCTCCCTCACTGTTGTATATCAATGCAGGTCAGAATCTGTCCATAGTGTGTTCATCATTAACATATCTGAACTGAATTTTTATATTCAAATTTCATTTACATATTCATGTATACAATAAAATAATGACCTTAAAATGGAAAATGAAGGCTACTGCAGCCGAAGCTGTCTTCCCACAGATCCCAAGCAGAATTTTAATATTTCACTTTTTAATATCCTAAAGTAAACATACACGCAGTCCTGTACATGGTACAGATCGTGCAATTTGTTAAGTCTTGCTGTTTGTTGATAAATGGACCCAAATGGTCTAACATAATAATGATAATGTGTGATCTTTGTAACATCTCATTATTTTTGGGGTGTTTTATATGTAACAAAAGGGTCATGTATTGTTTGAAGAAATGGCCATGGTTTACTTGTCTGGTTTGTAGTGGTGGCTCTTTCATTGTGATGTTGTTAATAAACTATGACCAATCAATTGTATGATATATCGTTGTAAGAATTCCTACATTACTGCACCCAGTGGTAGAGCAGTTAGAGAACTGCGTTGCAAACCTCCAGGTTATGTGTTCAAATCTGATTCACACCCTGTATTTGAAGGATTAGTTTCCTGTGGGGTTTCCTTTCAGTCATATCAGCCATGTTTGACAAGGGCGCCCCTGCGATCTAATTGATAGTGCATTGTACCACAGATCACTACCACCTGAGTTTGAATCTCGGCATAGGCATATGTGAAGGGTGTTTCATCTTTGACTTCACTTCATTACCGTCGGAAGTCGCTCGGCCCATTTAGCCTACCACGTGCCAAAAAGTGGCCGTAAAACATCAATCATCACCCATGTGTGACAAGTACCAATACTAAACAACTCAACCTTTGACTGAATTGTCAGCATCATTAGCTACAAAACCTCTAACACCGGAGTTTAAATACCATGCTAGTATCGTCTATGGGTTGTCCTTGACCTTTCGTTTAAGCAAACTACTTTTAGATGTTTGGTAAATTTAGTCTTCCGTGTGCGCAAAATTGGTGGGAAAACAATATCAATACTAACAATGATGTTTATTCTGTAATAACTATTGAGGACACCAAAATGTTTTGCCTATTCAAACATAGAACAAAAGCCAGAGTGTCATATTATGGTGATGTTAAAACGATCGGATAACAGGCTTATATATATATATATATATATATATATATACCCATTTATAATCTGTCATCAAAGAAAAAACATAGTGATGTGAGAAACACAATATTTAATTTACAATATATAAAAAATACAAAACAACAACAAAAAAGCTTAAAATTAAAAAAATTAAAACATGTATATTTATTTAAGAGCACATGATAGCTAATAACAGATCAAGTGTGGTTTTTCACTGGACAGTTAATTAAATTTGACATAATATAGTTCAATATACATTTTATGATGTATTTTTGGAAACTAGAGCCACCTAAAAATAATATCTTGGTCAGAGCTAATTAAGTGTTACATGTTTGCGTCAATTTCTGTCTCCCATTCCCCCAAGTACAGATTTGGGTAGTCAGGTTATGGCCAACAATGATTTATGTTTAACATATTCCAAAAGGAATTAACATCCAGGTCGCAGAAAGGTGGATTTCCTGCTGAAATGAAATGTTTTATTTGTTTAGATTCTGCCATTCTGTGCCTATACACGACTAGTATGGTAGTGTGGTAAATTTGAAAGCTGTGGGGTCTCCGTTCAAAGCCTGTTGTAAGTACTAGTTGTAAACTATAAACGTGTTTTTTCATTGATTATGATAGACTGTTGTGGATTAGGTATCTATAATAGGCGGGTGGAAATGTTATATACTCACGGGGAGAGATGTTGCCAGATTGTATTGATCTATAAGTTATTGAGTCAAAGTACAAAAGGGGGTATTAAATACGTCTATATTCGTAATCATGCAGTAATAGACAGTATACAAACATAATGTACAAATATGGCAGTATGCTGCAAGAGATATAATAAAATCGATATCGTGTTTAATAATGGAATATACAGTATGTAAACTGTATTATACGTGCACGAAGAAGACCATAACGGAGCCTCCCAGAGGTAAACAAAACTACACATAATTTGACGCCATATCATGTAAATTAATGTCATGACTTCGCCCAGAAGTTTCAGACTTTCAATGCAGTGTGTGTGTGCGAGTGAGTAGTTTGTTTGTTTACTTCTAGGAAACACCCGACAACCGCGAGTCGGATTCGAACGCTGATTACACGTGGCGTCGTTCCATTTCCAGTTAAAATACCAGTCGAGCCACATACAGTGTTCGTCTCCACGTCCATTATTTGGTTCTTGGGTATGCCAGTTAGTGACGTGGTCCGAGTTTAAGTATTAGACACTGAGAGTGAGACGCAACGTATCATACAAAACGATCAGTGCACTCGAACGCTCTTTTTTGTCATCGCCGGACAAGCGTTGTCTGACTGTCATATTGACGATATAGCGTTAGTTTGAATGGTTGTATTTAATTGCTGATCAGCCTTTTCGAATTGATGATGTTCATCAGAAACTTGTTTTCATCTTCCGTCTCCAACGCTACCAAATGCGCCTTCATTTTGCCGCAGTTCTCACGCGCCCGTTGGCACGTGGTCTTTTTGACGTCGACACGGTAGCAAGATTTCCGACGTCTCAGCGGAAAGTCATCTGGACAACCATGGTGTATGGCCACCAATAAAGGGATTCGGGTGATCATTTTATTTCCCTGTAGGGAACGTCTTCCTAGCTTTATGTCGACCAAGATTAACAAATATTTCAGTCAGTCATCCACTATAGATCTTTATAAGGAACACCATTCTTATTCAGCCACTAAAGATCTTTATAAGGAACAAAATTCTTATTCGTCCACTATAGATCTTTATAGGGAACAAAATTATTATACATCTTAGTAAACCTCAGCAAGATGTCAGCTGCTTGTCTCAACGGTCATCCTCACAATATAAATGACGAAGCTCACTGCTGCAGCTCACACACGTAGCACGCCTTCTGGTGATTACACGTGGCGTCGTTCCATTTCCAGTTAAAATACCAGTCGAGCCACATACAGTGTTCGTCTCCACGTCCATTATTTGGTTCTTGGGTATGCCAGTTAGTGAACGTCAGGGCCTCTCCTGTATGATTCCATACCCAGCTACCTTCCATTTGTACATCTGTCCCGTCAGTCCAGAAGTCGCAGTGTTGAATATCTAACGAATGAATACGAAGACATTTAATTGCGTCTTAATTGGTATCCCACGAAGATTAGCATTTTGAAACGGGAGCGCCACTATTAATTATGCCGTATCAGTGCTTGTAATGTGTTTGTTATTTTAACTGCTGCGTATACAGACCTTTGTTCGAATTGATGATGTTCATCAGAAACTTGTTTTCATCTTCCGTCTCCAACGCTACCAAATGCGCCTTCATTTTGCCGCAGTTCTCACGCGCCCGTTGGCACGTGGTCTTTTTGACGTCGACACGGTAGCAAGATTTCCGACGTCTCAGCGGAAAGTCATCTGGACAACCATGGTGTATGGTCTCTATGACAACGAATATAAATATCAATACAGTGTTTAAAAAAATCAATACAGTTTGACACTAAACATATAGTCTATAAGTCGTTTGTGAAATGTTGATGTTTTTTGTGCCCATGGTCAACACCGGATTATCCTATAAGCTAGTATAGGCTGCACCCTAGGGCCCCCTCTTTTTTGGGGGGGGGAGGGGGAGCTCAACGTTTGGCCCCCCAAGCTCTTGATATGCCCTGCTAAAAGATCTAATATATCAATATGTCAAACTCATATGCTGGCTATAAAAATCCTTTTTTTTCCACTACGGTTGTATTGAAATATGTACTAATTTGGTTTGCAAATAAATAGTAAAACAGTGGTATTTCTTAATGAATATTTTTATCGACAGATAAAATATAGCTATTTATTTAAAAGAATTTGCAATAAGTTTATTTCAAGCTATTATGTAAATGTCGCTATAAAAGGGAATAATCCGGCCCTGTCCATGGTAGGTTAAATGGGCCGAGCGACATCCAAAGGTTACGAGGTGAATTGAAAGATGAAACACTCTTCACTCCTAATCCAGTCGTGGTTTATACAAGGTTACTGAATGTCAGTGGCCAATTATAGTGTACCATTTAGGCCATGTTACCTTCCGACCTGTTAGTATAAAACATTGATCACCGATGATGAAAACATTAATCGATTCGGTATTGAAATAAAATATTGATTTGCTGAGTAACGTACCATTAGTGGAACTTGATATCGGTATTACTTAATTCGACAAAATAATTATGATATCAGTTCAGAAGCCAATAACGGCTGCTCATATTTTGTGTACATCATCCATCAAGTACACACTTAAGAGACCGAGCGGTAGAGGTTATACCTTCGGCACTAAGTCTTCAATGAAACGAACAATAATGGCATTCAATCCCACGACCTGGAGACGGATCTGCAGCGCAGTGCATTATACCTGAACTGTGCTACGAAGCCACCATATGAGAACTGGTGAGAGGAATGCCAACTGCATAGTCTGCTAAAAAGGGACATTTTGTACGAGTAGCAAGACGCTACACTCACCTCTAGCTAGGGCCACATCCTGCCGTTCCGTGTTCGGCGTACACTCACTCTTTAGTATTTCGTAAGACTGCTTCGTCTTTCGCCGGATGTAGGAGACGTCTGTCTCTAGCGCCGTGATCTGGTCACGGAGGGAACTGACCAGTTTCAGCAGACGATCCTCGCCCAGTTTCTTCTTTGATATTTCGTTCTCCAGACGACTACCATGACAACAGAACGACATCGCAACAACCATCCATATCTTAAAAGACAACATTTCGATCTCTAGTCGACGTTTGTTCGTCGTATTTTATGAACATCTGTTAGACCTACATAAAGCGTATGATTAAAATCGAACAATGCCAAATGAGCACTGTGTATGGCACTCGCCAACTTCCGACGTTTTAAAAGTCAAATCAGGGTCGTGTGATGTTTCGGACAGGTCCCTTCTGCCATTGCTCTCACAAGAGTATATATGTGTACATGTATATAAACCATTCAAAAACGAACACAAAACAGTAGTTGACTTTGACAATCAGTGTTTTCAAAGCAAACAACTTCACTACTTGGCAAACAACGTCGAGGCCGCTTCTTAATGTTTGCATTATCCTTTTTTGACTGTTGAAATACATAAAATGTTCATATCATTTTGTTTGTGTATATTTAAGGCCCCCAGGCAGGAAGTCATGACGAGCGTTCCAGAATCACATTATACAGTTAATATATTGTCTATTTACTGGCTTGAAATACCGACCATAAACAATACACGCCGGACACGTCTATATATATAGGTGAATTAGATTTATTTTGTTCCATGATATATATATATATATATATATATATATATATATATATATATATATATATAGGAACAACCTTATTTATGGATTGTAATGATCCTTCTTTTGGGGGGAAAGCTATCGAAAAGTGATTTAAACGAAATGCGCCACATCGGATCGAGTTATAAGGCACACTTGTAAGAGATATATAAAGTGTCATAGGCTAAGAACATATAATATTACTTACGGGATACTATAATTGTGTCCCAGTGATCTCCGGTGGCCTAGCGGTTAAGCACCCGGCACTTGGTGCTAACGGTCACAGGTTCGAACCCAGTAAGAGGTCGTCTCCACTGAATTATTAAAAATAAAGGGGGACGTTTAAAAAAACCCTGAGAACGTAAAACACTCTGGTAGTGACCACCCTCCGGGTATTTCGGCTCCATCTTTCCGTACTGCTCCCCTGTGAATGGTGGGGGAGGAGGTTCCTCAACCACTCCAACATAGAGGTTGTTCCGAATAAGCGACAGCCTGGGGATTCTCCCCGAACAAAAAAGCCACTAGAATTGTGGAAAACTTATCTAACGTACGGAACCTTAGCATTACTAAATTAAGCTAGTGTATGCTGCCTTCTGCATGGGGTCTAGAAACTCGACTGTCTGGAAAGAGCTTAATCGCAGAAACTGATTTAGTCTATTGAATCGTCTGGTCCACAAAGGCTGTAACAGACAAGCAGACGATTTATTATAACCTGCATCACTTTAGCCATTAAAATGCAATCCCCCAAATTATTCCTGGTTTAATCCCAGAAGGGAAAGAGTCATTCTTATAAGAACCCATATAGTTTTGACCGTCTTGTTTCAGCAGATAAAAGGCTTATACCGTTTCGAAATGCCAGTGAAAATGTGGGTAGGAAGTTATTGAATTCTGGAAAATTCGAAGAGCGGGGGATATTTTAGACGGATAGTTTCTGCGGGCATGCGCGCGCGCGCACACACACACACACACAGAGAGAGAGAGAGAGAGAGAGAGAGACAGACAGACAGAGAAAGAGAGAGGCATACAGACACACACACACACACACACATATATATATATTTCAGTTCAAAAACTTTATTCCGGAACATTGCATACCTATAAAAAGGCATATTGTATAATGACTAATATAACTGTTGACGTAAAGCATTTTGTTGATATAAACGTTCTTTGTAACCATTATGATGTGATATTTCTCCAGTAGCATTGGCTATGTGAGGATGAGCTGAACAATCTTAAAGCTGTTAACCCTAATTAAAGTCCTGGTCTCAGTTCCAGAGAAGTGTCCGAACAAAGAATGATTGTGAAGGATGGCACAGAAGGCTAAATCACAAAATACATAGACACAATCTACCCTTTTACCAGCTAATATCCGTTCTGCATAGCGAAGCCGAGCTGGTAGAGCACAAACACAATTCCTGGCCGACGACAAGTTGCGGCGTATCCAGCGTTAAAAAAAACACGAATTAACAGACCAAGGAAAAATATTGAAATTATGGGATAAGTTTATGGCTAAAGATCTCACCAAAAGATTTGCTCCGAGAAATCAGTAATAGATACACCTGAACTAAATTAAAAGTTTTCAGTTAATTTGTAAATATGCCGGAATTGTAAATATGTATATCATGTAAATCTGAATGTAAATAGCTGATATAATTATTATATATATATATATATATATATATATATATATGCCTATATTGTAAATATTCCTATATTGCAAATATGTCGATATTGTAAGTTTTGTACACATGTGTCTACTTTGTAAATGTAGTATTTAAATGTATTGTAAATGTATTTATGTTGTAGATATGCCAATGTTGTAAATATTCGAAATTGTAAACATGCTTATTGACAATAATTGTGCATATTGTAAAATATAATGATATAATCAAATTTTAAACTTCTACAGACCTCCGTACATAACGCGTTGAATGAATGAAATAAAAAATATTGCCAGGAACAATGTTATTTACTTTGGTTTTACTTGCAAGATATCTTTGTGGAAAGCTTCGAAAGTATCTTGATTTGAGTTTATATGGTAAAATGTTTACATGGTACATGATATATGCATAACAGATAACATATATACAACAAATCACCAAGGATAGGATAAGACAACAAAAAGTACACGTATTTCCAATGTGGTCCTTTTAAATGAAAAAAAAAGCGGCGAGAAAATCTACTGCAATCATTTAAATTGTATAACTATATCAACAAAAAACATTTGGTAAAATCAATAAATGTGCGAGTGGCGAAGTGTCTACATAAATGACTGGCGAACTGTCTCAGGTGACGAAGTTCATTGGTGACGAACTCTCCAGTTCCCTGATTAGAAAATCTCACTCTGTCAGTCTGTGACTATGTAACTTCATAGATCTATACGATTATAGTCACACACTGACACAGTGGGTGAGTGACAGAGTGACATTTTTCAAGTCTGTCTCAGATTCAGAAGCTCAATTTGAATCTCACTCAGGATGACTATGTAGTCCAAAGAATCAAAATGTGCCCCATACACAACGCTATATCAGTATATGATATATCGGCTGGGTTTCCACTTCTCTACAGGCTTTTCGGTAATAATCCATTTCTTAAGTGGATCCTTTTGTGACCAAGGAAACGTATGATGATGATGATTGATGTTTTACGGCCACTTTTGTGCACAAGGTAGGCTGCAGAATAGTGGCCGTAAAACATCAATCATCATCATCATTAGATAAAACGCTTAAATTGAAAAGACTGTTTTCTCTTGTACAGAGCTCTATCGTAGATAAGCTGAGGCAAAGTCAGTTACTGATAAGGAGCCTCAGTACTCTGTGTCGAGAGTTTTAAGCTGTTTTTCACAAATATAACTGAAACTTCGTCTCCAACTGACATTCCTACAATATGAAGTTATGCTGACATGTATTGGATAAAACAGTTAGGACGAGTTCTTTCTCTTCTGCAAGTATTTCTGAGTTTACAGTTTGAGTCCACTAGTTGTTGAGTTGGATTGATAACAATGTCTTGTTGGATGTCATGCGCGCCTACGATATTTCAATGACACAGATTACGACTGACAGAACCAAATCATGAAGTCAAAACACATTTAACTCATTTTCCTTTCTTAAATAATTTATTATACGTGTTTGTTGATGATGATGATGATGATGCTGATGATTGATGTTTTACCGCCATTTTTGTGCACATGGTAGGCTAAATGGGCAGACGACGTCCATAGGTAATGATGCGAAGTCAAAGATGAAACACCCTTCAGATATGACCACGCCAAGATTCGAAATCAGGTTGTAGTGATCTGTGGTTCAACGCGCTACCAGTTAGAGTGAAGAGAAGAGCAGACGTGGCATCTGACCACCACTTGCTGGTTGACAGACATAAACTCAAGCTGAAGAAAAACTGGATGGGGACAGCAACTAACAGACGAAAGTACAATGTCGTCCTTCTGAAAGATCCACAGACAAGAGCGGAATATAAGCGAACCTTGCTAATAAATTTCAAGTGTTATAAAACCAGTGTGAAGAAGAAGAACCAGAGCTGAACAGACTGTGGCAGAACATCAAAAAGATACTAACATCAAATTGCCAAGAAATCGTTGGCCTGAAAAAGATGCAACAGAAACCTGGCGCAGGATTCAGTTGTGGAAGGAGAAGAAATGAGCAGTAAACAACAGTCGAACACAAGCGACAAAGACACAGGCACAGGAAGATCACACAACGGCCAACAGAGAGGTAAAGAAGAATGTTAAAATGGACAAACGAAAATACATCAACGGTGTGGCAAAAGAAGCAGAACAAGCTGCAAATAGCGGAAACATGAGACAGCTGTATGACATTACCAGGAAACTAGCAGGCAAGTATAGCAAGCCATAACGACCTATTAAAGACAAGCAAGAGAGGAACATCACGGGAATTGAGCAACAACTCAACAGATAGGCTGAACATGTTGAAGAACTGCTGAATACACACTGGACCCCCAGAAATACAACCAACAATAGTGAATATACCCATCAACTGTGAAAAGCCGACCAAGGAAGAAATCAGAAAGGCTATAAAGCACCTGAAGAACAATAATACAACAGGTCCGGATGACATCCCAGCAGAAGCACTGAAAACAGACATAGACACGTCTGTGGGATTATTGTATCCTTTTTATATTGAGATTTGGGAAAAGGAAGAAGTGCCACCAGACTGGAGAGATGGATACCTCATAAAACTCCACAAGAAAGAAGACCTCAGCAACTGTTCTAACTACAGAGGAATCACTCTTCTGTCAGTGCCTGGGAAAGTCTTCAACAGAATAATCTTGGAAAGAATGAAAGGTGAAATGAACCCATGGCTGAGAGATCAACAAGCTGTATTCCGCCCAAACAGATCATACGTTGATCAGATTGCTGCACTACGCATCATAGTAGAGCAATCCTTGAAATGGAACTCCCCACTCTACATCAACTTTGTTGACTACGAAAAGACGTTTGACAGCATAAACAGGGATACACTATGGAAACTGCTAAGACATTACGGCATACCGACCAAGCTGGTCAGCTTGATTAAGAACAGCTATGAAGGAACAGCATGCATAGTAATACATAGTATACAATTAACGAAGCATTTCGAAATGAAGACTGGAGTTAGACAAGGTTGTTTGCTATCCCCATTCCTCTTCCTTCTTGTCATCGACTGGATTATGAAGATATGCTCAAGAACATCTGGAACTCCAAAGTGTTGTCATTACACACAAAGATACGCCTGTTTAATTCCAATGTGAAGTATGTACTACTGTATGGAGCAGAGACACGCAGGACAACTAACACCACCACCAATAAATTACAGACCTTTATTAATAACTGTCCGAGAAGAATTCGCTGGCCAAACACCATCAGTAACAGCGACTTGTGGGAGAAAACACACCAAAGAATGCTGGAGATGAGATCAGAAGGAGACGATGGGGGTGGATTGGTCACACACTCCGGAAACCAGCATCAACTATCACCAGGCAGGTCCTAACATGGAACCCACACGGAAAGAGAAAAAGAGGACGCCGAAGAAATACATGGAGAAGGGATCTCCTGACAGACACAAAGAGAACAGGTTACAGTTGGAGGGAGCTTGAAAAGAAAGCCCAGGACAGAAAATGTTGGAAAACTGTTATCAACGACCTATGTCCCTTTAGCGGCGAAGGGTGAAGAAGGTGAAGTCCTGCAGGACTATATAATTGCCTTTTTATGTTATATTATATTCCCTATATCAACCGCGTTAACTGGTGAGCTCCGGTGGCCTAGCGGTTAAGTACCTGGCACCTGATGTCAAGGGTCACAGGTTCGATCCCAGCAACAGGTCGAAACTTTTCCAGAGATTAATTTCTCGGCTCATAACATCGTGGGCGGGTCCATATTTCCGTACTGCTTCCCTGTGAATGGTGGGGGAGAATGGTCTCAACCACTTCAACATAGAAGCTGTGCCGAATAAGCGACAGCCTGGGGATTCTCCCCGATAAACCAAACAAACAAACCGCGTTAACTGTCTATATGGTGGCCTTGACTTAGCAACTTGGTGATCTGATAAATAACTGCCGTGTGTTATCAAAATCACAAAAATCCTGTGGAACCTCTTGTGTAAAGTGATCTACCAGAGCACCCATGGCATAGAATTACTGCAGATTTGTTTGAGTACAAACAAAATAAATACCTTCTCCTTGTCCGTCTATATTCACGCTATATTGAGCTGTCACAACTGGACCGTACTCATTCATCAGATATTATAACAACATATGAACTCGATATTTGCCACGCATGGAATTCCTATATCCGTATACTCGGATAATGGACCTCAATATTCAGCAAATGAGTTTGCGGCATTTGCCAAACAATATGGTTTCAGCCATATCACAAGGAGTCTTGGTCAATCTTCTAGTAATGGCGCTGCAGAAAGCGCAGTAAGAACAATCAAAGATATTCTAAAGGGGTGTGATGATCCCTATCAAACATTGTTGAATTATTGTGCTACACCACTAGCAAATGTATTCAGCCCAGCTGAACTGTTGATGTTTCGACAGCTTAGGACTCTGGTTCCAACTGTTCCGTGCAAACTCCATGTTAAAGTACCAGATCCATCATTATTGAGTCAACGTGAACAATCAGCACGTGCCGATCAAAAAATTTACTTTGATTGACATCATGCTGCTATAGATCGTTACCATTGTTAAATACAGGAGATGAAGTATGGCTTCCAGATCGTCACGAAGCAGGATATGTTGCAGATTCAGTTCACCGTCGATCATATACCGTGATAACACCGACATCTATATTTCGTGGAAATAGAAGTCAAATGAACAGTCTCCTAAATGAAGATGTCAACCCTGAGATAGAAATGTCTACTTGTACCATATCGTGGTCGAAACACCAAAATTAACATTGCAACCACCGACGATGCTGCCCTAGATAGATTCAACAAGGAAAGTGGATGTGAACATACCTGGTCATCGTCCGTGTACTACAAGTGGTCGCTCAGTGAACATTCCAAAGAGATTCACAGAATGATTTCTGGATTATATATATATATATATATATATATATATATATATACCATGTGCCACCTGTGAAGTCTTGCATAACATTTTGCGAAAGATCATGGTTTGATTTTATATCATGAACAGTGAGAATAGTTAACTGGATGTGATTTAAATGAAAGAACATTATAAATTTACGTTATTATAATAAATTCAAATCAATGAGTCTAGAGAGTTTGTTAGACACTTCACCGATATCTTGAAATATATATCCTTGTAAGTTATTCTTTTATGTCTGTTGTCAATCAACATCCACGCACAGCATTGATAGAAAACCATTAGATTAACGTTAATTAATTACTACTATACATATAGCACCTTAATCGATTGTCTATACTGACCGAGCCTTTACTACCCATCCAGTATTAAATTCTACTGATCAGCCATGAGCCGATGCATTGGATTAAATTTATAAAAAAAAACATCCTTGGAAATAATTCACATGCCTATAGTCCAGTTTTTCTAAATTCAAAATGTTTTGGGATTGATTTTCTTTCGTTTCATGATCAATGGGATAGCACACGAACATTCAAACACTTATTTCCAGTGTGGTCCCGTTTATTGACTGGTTGTTCATATCTCCTCCTCCACCACTTACAGGGGAACAGTACGGAAATATGGAGCTGAAATACCCCGAGGGTGGTCACTGGCCGAATATATTAAATTACGTCCCCACTGGATCTTTAATGTCTCCCTTTTAAAATTAATTCAGTTGAGACGACATCGCCATTTAACGTGGTCAGCTACCAACGATGTTGTGAGCCGAGAAATTATTCCATGGAAAAGTTTCAACCTCATGATGGGATCGAACCTGTGACCCATGGATGATGGCACAGTGTTAGGTGCTTTTAACCGCTAGACCACCGGAGCTCACTATATTCACACTCACTGTAACAAAAGCCTATTTTCAGGATTAACGGACGTATTACGTATAATTAATACAGTACATTTTAATGCATGCTGTAATTACTGAGAAATATTGATACTGAATAGAAACAAACAGATGTGAAAATGTGAACATCATATTGACCTGAAAGAAAACATATTTAGATCTAAGTCAATGGTTTCTTTGGTTGATAGTTTCGAGCTCTTCACTGACGAACACATTAACAGCTTCCGGTAACTCCCATAACTTATATATAATGTATATTATATTACTTATAATTATTAATTAACAATTTTATATAAAACAGTTGGTCTACCAGTATCGAAGTAAGCTATCGTACCTTAAATACATGATAAACAAAGCATTAAAACATTTACATACATTTGCATTTGGACATTTAGTGAGAGCTTATTAGATCTATATTTAGTCTCGGAATTTCTTTTGGAACACTTTCGAGTTTTGACTCGACGTTTCGTGTATAATATTAATTTGAGTTTCGGACAGAGAAGCTGATATTTTTCGCTGATTTTGATGAGTGTAAGTTGTCTAATGTAAACAACAGGTAGTATTTACCATTTTAGGTTGTAATATCTTTTGAAATATCTGATTTCGTCACTGTTTTGCTTAAATATATAGACTATAGAGTATAGTATAGGCCAATAGTGAATAGGGGAGAGGTGGGGAGGTTCGACCAGGCAGGGAGAATCGACCACAACATTAAAACCCTATTCTTTATTTATTACACTTAATAGTTTTAGGTTGTAACATACTATATCACTGATTAGATCTAATTGTTTTATGTTTATTTGAAACAATTTGCAACAGTAAAACAGTTAGCGACTGAAAGCGGAGGTGTCAAAATTCGAACTTTTGCCACTGACTTACTCACTGACTAACTAAGTCAGTGTCAACATTTCAAAAGTTTGTAAGCAACATTCGCACCTTTCAGTTTGTTTTAGAATTTCACGGTGTTTGATCTTCATTAGCTTTCTGTGTGGTATCCTTTCGAACAGTTAATGTATGTAGAAATAAAATGTACCTTTATGTAAGCTTAGGTCAATACATTTAGAAATAACAAGGGAAACAGAAGTGGTCGATCCGCCCCTCCATTTTGTCGATTCGCTCTTTCCAGACTATAATTTCTGTGTCACTATCCTAAATGGGTCGTCAGATAAAGATCATGTGGCATATTTCTAATTTACATAAACTGTTAGTACGATCATTTTCTCCGGGTACAGCCTTCTGAAGCATGTGACGTTTTAAAGCCTAATTTACATCAGACGCAAAGCCCAGTACTGTGGTAGAATTTTTGCTGACTTGTTATTAGTTAGCTATGCATATTTAGTTTTTTTCTTTGTACAAATGAAATAGTAATATGATATGCTGTAAATATGGGTCTTCTTTTATTGCAAATAAATAAATAAAATTGTGGACGAGCTGAAATGAAGATTTGTCAGTTTTATGAAATGATGAAAGGGAGCCTCCGTGGTCTAGTTGGTAGTGCGTTTGACCACAGATCACTACCACCCATATTCGAATCTCGGCATGGGCATATCTGAAGGGTGTTTTAACTTTGACTTGGCTTCATAACCTTCGGAAGTAGCTCGGCCTATTTAGCCTACCATGTGCACAAAAGTGGCCGTAAAACATCAATCATCATCATCGATGTACCATGTTAAATATTATAAGTGATGTTAAAGATATATAATTTTTTTTTACATCTTTGGTAAATGCATGAATTTATAAAGTGTATATATATATATATATATATATATATATATATGCTGATATGTGAATAATGAAAAGAAACAAAAAGTGAATACTGAAAGATTAAGAATAATAAGAAACAGCTAATTTTAGTTGAAAACGATGTCCACATAGCAAACAAAATTGGTCGATTATCCCAGCCATGTGTGATAGATCTGCCCCGCACTGTGGTCGAACCTCCCCTCCGCCACTGCTTATATAAATAACGTTTATGACATTGAATTGGGTCACAAATCACGTGATCATTGCCTTATTAGGACATTAAACATTAAAGGCCCGACAGAAAAGTACTTCTTGCCAATTGCTGTATCGCGTATACTAAAATCAAACCATTGAAGTGTAAGTTGGTCGAACCTCCCCCCTAAGGCAGAATACATGAATTGAATTTGATAATTATAAAATGATAAATACTAAATTAGTCTAATACAAAAATAATAAACTGGACTAGATCTAGGGTCTAGATTATTAGATAAATCACCAGTCGGCACTAGAGTATACATTAGTAATCAATATGAATGTAAATGAATCACGGAGTTGCAATAATCTATATTCTAGATCTATATGAGTTGTGACAAAGCCATCTTGTGTGAAGAATGCTTTTAAACAGTGGATGTTCTTAAGATAGTAATAGGTAGCTCAGGATATTAATGTAACACATGCATACATGTTAATACATTGGTCAAAAATAACCCCTAGATATTTTACTGACTCATTAGAGGTAATCAAAGATGCACCCATCTGTAATGCTGGTTTCTTTACAGTTTAATTAAAACAATGTGATGAAATCAAAAATTTATTATTTGTTTTAATATAATTTAATCTCAGATATTAAGTCGGCCATAGCCAAATATCAGCAATACAATATTCTAAATTTTTCAAGGAAGAGGAGAAATTTAGCTCATTGTCAGGATCCAGTGATTATGTATATATATATATATATATATATATATACAACTTTATGTCATCAGTATACAAGTTGTATTTAACCCCATGTTGCTGTGCAATGATCCCAAAAGGACGGGTATACATTGTGAAAACAAGAGGACCAAGAACTGAACCATGTGGCACACCAGATAACAAAACATGAATATCAGATAAAATACCATGTATAGACACTCTCTGGGAGCTTTGTTCCAGATAGGATTGAAACCATTCAACTATGTTACCTGACAGTGACAGATTGAACATGTCTTTCAATCTAAAGAAAAATACATTATGGTCAACTGTATCAAATGCAATAGACAGGTCCAGAAGAACAAGTAATACTGGCTTATCTTGATCAATTGACATCGTAATATAATTTTTCACATGAACCAAGGCTATTTCTGTACTGTGGCAACTTTTATATGCAGATTGTAGTGATTCATTAAGGTTATTATTGACTAAATAGATGGAAACCAACTGTCTGTTCTGTAATGTTAGATAAAAATGTAAGATTTGAAACAGGTCTGTAATTGTTTAGAATATTACAATCCATACTGAATTTTTATTATTAATGGTTTTATAAAGGTAGCTTTCATTGATTTTTGAAAAACACCCAGAGGTAATGATTTATTGTCTATCTTTGTAATTGGGCTTATCAGAAAATCCAGACATTCTTTTGCACACCATGTAGGCATTAGAGCCCTGCACAGGTTTCAAAAGCTGAACCCATACCTCCCCCAACCCGCAACTACCCAACCCAAACCCACAAATCTCGACCTGTACCCATACAAAAAATATGTTGAACCTGTGCCCAACCCACAAGACTATAATCCATACTCAACCCACAAGACTATAACCCATACACAAGACTATAACCCATACTCAACCCACAAGACTATAAACCATACCCAACCCACAAGACTATAACCCATACCCAACCCACAAGACTATAACCCATACACAAGACTATAACCCAACTCCAACCCACAAGACTATAACCCATACTCCAACCCACAAGACTATAAACCATACCCAACCCACAAGACTATAACCCATACCCAACCCACAAGACTATAACCCATACCCAACCCACAAGACTATAACCCATACCCAACCCACAAGACTATAACCCATACACAAGACTATAACCCAAATCCAACCCACAAGACTATAACCCATACCCAACCCACAAGACTATAACCCATACCCAACCCACAAGACTATAACCATACACAAGACTATAACCCAAATCCAACCCACAAGACTATAACCCATACCCAACCCACAAGACTATAAACCCATACCCAACCCACAAGACTATAACCCAACTCAACCACAAGACTATAACCCATACCAACCCACAAGACTATAACCCATACCCAACCCACAAGACTATAACCATACCCAACCCACAAGACTATAACCCATACCCAACCCACAAGACTATAAACCATACACAAGACTATAACCCAAATCCAACCCACAAGACTATAACCCATACCCAACCACAAGACTATAAACCATACCCAACCCACAAGACTAAACCTCACAAGACCTCACAAGACTATAACCCATACCCAACCCACAAGACTATAAACCATACCCAACCCACCAGAATGGAGTCTGAACCCAAGACTTAAATAATTCCTCTTATTAAGATAATTTATTGAAAACCGAACTCAAGTTTTACATTGTAACTTATTCCCATCTTGTTTGGCAGCAGCCATAGTTATCAGTAGCAATAACTGAAATAAAATCACGTCTATTCAAAACATTAGAGTACCTCCAATTAGTTAGAATACAATAAATGTCTTCAATAAAACACAATATCTACCAGTATCCAATAGAAACAAATGTCCTACAACATATATCAGCAAGACATAACATGACTTGCTTTTTAAGTACTTAGGAGTACCCAACCCACCAGAATGGAGTCTGAACCCAAGACTTAAATAATTCCTCTTATTAAGATAATTTATTGAAAACCGAACTCAAGTTTTACATTGTAACTTATTCCCATCTTGTTTGGCAGCAGCCATAGTTATCAGTAGCAATAACTGAAATAAAATCACGTCTATTCAAAACATTAGTACCTCCAATTAGTTAGAATACAATAAATGTCTTCAATAAAACAGGTTTATGACATGATAGCATCATAAACTGCCAAAAGCATATTTTTTAATACAAATATTGGCATAGCCAACAAATATGTGACTTATTGGGTTGGTGCTGCAGGGGCACAGATTGGTACAAATAAGTTACACATTTGTGGAATCTCTGCTTTACCACAATCCGACGGGTGAGTATTTACCAACAAATAATCCCCAGGGGCGAGTTGATGACCACTAATTTTCAGCCCTGGTGCAGGTGTTTATCTGTGGCTGACCATACAGTGACAGTGGCTTTACTTAATGATCCTCCATGTGGCAAGATATCTGCTACCAGATATGAGGTCAATTCAATTCCGGAATTGCTTATTTAAAAAAAATTGGAATTGGTAAATTTGGAATTGAAGTTTGCTACAAAAAAATTTAATCCACAAATTAATTTACCATTTAATTTTTTAATTCAGAAATATTCCTTCCATGACAATCCTACTTGGAATATAAACTACTCAGACTAGGTATTCCAAGTAGGTACTTAGAGTACCTACTTATTTAAAACAAGTAGTAGGTAAACATGGAATTGATAAATGTGATGTGGAAATGACCCCATGTCTGTATGTTACTGTGATTCCATTGATCCATCTTAATTCTTATAGCTTTCACATGAAATAATAGTTAGTTTCATGAGAAACAGCCAAGCTGGTATTTTGTCACAGGAGCCTCCAAGAATTTAGTGATTTGGATTATTGATGATTGACGTATCAAATGGACTGATTCAATTTTACATGTATGTGTGAAAGATGTGTCTATTATGGTTACTGAATAAAATATACCTCCAAATTATTTTTATTGGATTGGAAAAAATGTAAGAGACCAAAATAAAATACTATTTTATATTAATATTTGTAATATATAAATATACTAATTCTGATATAATGATAATCCACAACTAGTTCTAACCAAAATAGATCAAAAGTGAAAGTTTAAAATAATTAAAATCACAAAATATAGTGAATAAAAAGGTTTACAACAGTATATGATGTCATAAAGGTATAAACCCAACCCTGACTTGAACACAAGGAGTACATGTAAATATGTATAAGCAGACAAACTACTTACTAACAAAAAGCTATACTAACATAGCACCTCTCTGTAAAGAGTCCCAGACACTAACTACCTACTGCTATTATAACATTAACAGGTTCGTTTTCAAACTGGAGATGGATTGTTGGCTGTATAAACACATACTGGACCAATTCTGTGACGGGTGATATGGTATATATATATATATCTATCTAATGTCCAGTCTAACCTCAATTTTAATTGTATGGCATCCACATTGGCGGTGGCTGAATAACTGGAGGCGGATGTGCATATTTTTTGGATTTAAAAATAATAAAACCCACATTTTTCAAGCAACCCATACCCAACCCACAAGAGAACAACCCCAACCCACAAGACTTAAACCCAACCCATGACCCGAAGAAAATTTTCAACCCACAAAATATTTTAAGCCGAATACTTTCTTCCCTTCCATTATGGGAAGAAATGGAAGAGACCCCAAAATTTTACACATATGCACTTTATAAAAATTATAATAGGGTATAGTCCTCATATCTGCTGGTTTGCAACAAATCTTTGGGGACAAATGGAAGAAACTAAAATTGATTTGTTTTGAGCAACATATTGAAAATAATTGTACCATAAATACTCGTGGTTAATTTTTTTAGGAGGGAAAAGGGAGTTCTCAGAAGCACCTTGACTTGTATGCATGCCATACTTTGTACCAGCTAAAGGATATTTTGGGCCATACTTGACACACAACAGTGTAGGATCCTACCCAATAAGAGCCAGAGTCGGAACAAAATCAACACATTGCTGCCTATTAATCCCACATTGCTGCCTATTAATCCCACATCGCTGCCTATTAATCCATCATTATTCAATAAATAACGTTTAAGTTTCACCAAGCTATTACATTAAATATTAACTAATGTCTTTTAATTTCATCTTGATTTTGTAAACGAAAAATTAATTTAAAAGACATAACAGACGACAACTAATGATTCACATGTGCGTCATGGAACTTGCTGATCACAGGATTCACTAATTGATTAATTGCACAAAGACCCTTTAAAAGCAGCCTCAATTTTGGTATACCTCACTTCTTATGCAACATTAGTACATGATTTATTAAGAAATGTTTCAACCAAGCCATTACAATGGAGCACCTTGTGGCATATGATATGTTCTACATCCCAGTTACAGGTGTGCCAAACTCTCACCAGATCAGTTGATTGTTGTCATAGACTTTGTGACCCTTGGGAGTTTCTTCTCGAAAGAAAGGTCTTCTTCCTCGTAAAAACCCATTTCTTCCCATCTGAAGGGAAGCAATACATTTCTTCCGGGAAGAAACCCAACCCTGCATATAAGTCAACTTATATTTTCTGTATGAAATAAAGAAACAGATCTAATTCTTATCATCACAGGAGATGCCAATATCTAAGATGTGACCATATATGTGTGTTCCTTCTTGGACAAACCCCAGATACAAAAGTCAGTTGATAATTTTCAAAAGTGGAAATCGGTTTCGAACTTCACAGAATCACAAAGGAAAATGCCGACTCCCCCCACCTTTCTTGTTAATCTGAGCTGCATGATGGAATGAATATCCAACTGGAGTAACCACACCAACAATTTTGTGGTCTGAAACATTACCAGTCATACTGACAAGTTATTTACATTTTGTATAGCTGTGCCCTTAGATGTTGTTATTAGCACAGTGATTAAATTACTTGCATCACATCACTTCACATGCTTTTTAGTATAATACATTATCTAAATATGTATAATTACATAAAAAGGAGAAAGGAAATTCTGGTGGTTAAATAACAACAACAACCACTCTTAACCAGTCACTGCTGTAACAACAACAACCACTCTTAACCAGTCACTGCTGCCACCTGAGGTGAAAAAGCGGATCTGGAAACTTGTCCAATTTAGTGCATGTTCAATATCTCATTTATGATGACACCATAATATTGATATTTACCTCGCAACTATTTTTATATCAGATTGTAAAATGGGTCCCCCTCCCCCCCCCTTAGGATTGTTGTAGTGATTGGATATCGTATGTAAAATGTAAGAATGTGCATTTGGAAACTGTAAAACAGTTAATAGATTATTTATGTGTATCTTTTATATCTTCAGTAGGTAGATATATGGACACTGATGTGTGAAGATGTTGGAAGGACTTCATCATCACCAGTCGGTGCTATTCTCAAACATCGGTCAGCTGCTTGAGAAAAAACGATTTCTTGATGTAATGCTTACTTGCCACAATGAAGCTATTATGGTACATAAACTGGTGCTGGTTGCATACAGTAGGTACTTTGATGCAGTATTACTTGGTCATGCTGATCGTTGTCCGGTCATCAACATTGACTCAACTGGAATTGAGTTTGAAACACTGCGTGCTGTGATCAGCTTCATGTATAAAGGTATAATTGACTATGTAAGAGAAAGAGACATTAACTATTTTTTTAATTACTTTGTTTTTCATCAGATACTGAATACAAACATCTTTTGAACATGTAACTTTATTTTTGGTGTTGTAATATTGGTAACTTTCCACCAAGTTCTTCTCTGTCCTTAGGAACAAATACCATTTATGAGGTTTGTATATCTTTTGTATTTATCATAGGCATAGCAGACATGACTCACTGTGGCATTGAGAAATTTGCCTCAGCTCTCAAAACCCTTGAAATAGATACGAATATTCAGTTGGTTTCGGCTGAAGATGAGCTCACAGAACGCCAGAATCTAGGGTCCTCCGGTGTACATGTTATTACTGAAGGAAGTATGACAGAAGATGACTATTTCAGTGGAAAACATGATCTTGTAGCAAATGAAGTAATTTTGCCTGAGGTACATTTGTCTCAGCCAGAGCAAATGCCACAGGATTTACAACATTTGCAAGCCTCAGTAATCTCACAGGTTGGTAATTATGGAAGTTACTGTATATACTCGAGTATAAGATGCACCAGTTTTAGGGCCAATAAACCCCCCTAGAGTTGAACCCGTGTATAAGACGTACTAAAATCAGCAAATTTATTCAAAACCCCAAAATTTATCATCACCACTCTCTTCACTGAATATCTGTTGTACGTGTTCGTGTGTCATTATGTCATTATACATGTCGTCGGAGTCAGTGTCAGATTTGTCATACTGTTCAGCCCACAATACATCATCTTCTGTGCCATCTAAATCATTGCTGATAGAGCATTTCTTGAACAATTTGGTAATGATGGCAGGGTTAATTTAATCCCAAGGCCGTTTTCACCCACTGTGTCATAGGTAACCACGGCTACTTCAGGTTGCCTGCTGCTGTGTGTTCGTTTCCGTAATGCTTGATTCTAATGACATGTCTTCGATAGACAAATTATATACATTCCAAAAATAACATCAGGCTCTAATAGTTTATGGAGGTGGCCGTTTTGGTCATAGTGTAGCTGTTTTCATATACACAGCCGATTTGGACCTATACCTTTGTGGTCACATCACTAATTAGAGCATTGGATTAAATAATCATGGCAGTTATCATGATTAAGTTTGGCTTCGTAAGACAACAGAGAAAATACACCTAATTAATTTGTTTATTGTTCATATATTCATTATTAATGTTGAAAAACAATATTATTGTATTTCCCCCTAAATTATGTCAAATATTACGTTCCCTTTTAGTCTGACCCGCATATAAGACACACTTGCTTTTGGTGGTATCAAGTGTGGCCTATACATGAGTATATACGGTATTAAAATATCTGTTGTTTTTTAATCACAGGTATGCAATTTATTATTAAATTACCCATATATTGTTTAACTGTGTTTAAAACCAGCAAATGAAATAATTGACCTTGTATTAATTTAATTGCATGGTTTTAACAACTGGAATGCTATCATTTAACTCGAGTTGTAACAGAATGATAAGAGAACCGGGTTATAATAATTATGTAAATCCATGTTAATATTAGAACTCTTATAATCCTTGTTAGTTGTCTTGTAGAGTTTTATCTCCCAAAACCTTTGACTATCACAGTCCAGGTTTGCACTTCACTGTTTCAGAGAAGTCAACCCATATAGTGTCTCTGTATTTAGTGTTGCCCATTACATCTTCATATATTACACCATATAGGAGTACAGAGCTGGTTTAATAGCCCTTCCATCAAACCACCCACAGCTATACATACCTCCATATATGGCTTAATTTATGTTATGAGAGCAAATAGAACAATTTTTTTGTGAAAGTGTAGGTTTGACTTACCATGAGTTCAAGTTTGACGTAAAATTTGTATTTTATGACACTAATGTTTTCTTGTTTTTTTTTTGTATTTTAGTGTGATGTCAAGGATGTGCTGTGTAATGAACAGTTGGGAGTGATGGGTGCAACTTCTTTAGAGGAATGTATTAAAAACAAACAATTTTCTCCCTTGGATGAACTGAGAACAGTGGACTACATTTTATCTGTTGCTCAGCCAGTCAGAAGAGAAACATTTACCCACAGCAATGACAATACTGCACAAGATATAGTGACTCGGGATGAGGTCACCGAGTCTAGAAAAAGTCCCCAGAGTCGGTCTGAACTGAAACACACTAATAACGTCACTGTCAAGGTCATATATTCAAATACTGAAATGGCTTCAGAATCTCAGGTTGCTGCAGCCATTGGGGATGTTAGGTTAGCTAAAGTCTGTGAACCATTGTCAACTGAAAAGGCACCATCTCCAGATTACCAAGCTGTGTCCTTGCTGCTTAACTTTAAGGAGCAGGACAGGAACATAGTGCTAGAGCCTGCTGGAAGTTTGACTAAAGCTCTGCCGAAAATACAGGCGCCTGTCCTACCTGTTGCTCTGCCTGAAGATGCTGCTGGCCGAATATCTGAAGAAGAATGTCCAAGAACAGAGCAGAACTGTGCCGTATTGCTGTCAGGATCTGATCATAAGATTAATCAGGATTTACTGGGAGTGAACAATGCTGTTAGTGACAGAGAGCAGTATAATCTATTTCCTGCAGAGATTGGGTGTACTGAAGAGCCTGTCTCTGGGCCAGAGGTAGAGATTTCTTCGCTGGGTGATGTATACAGCTCCTCGCTATCAGTGGTTGGTGAAATGAAGTCTGTGTGCTCTGATGCAGAACGTAATCATGATGATAACAAAAATTATGATGTTGATATTGGTGATGACAAAAATCAGAACAGATGGGATTGGAAACACAGATTGTTAATTGATAATGCCAAAGAGGAAAGTAATGATGGAGTACCTCAGGTGGAAGAAGATTGTGTCGAAACGACTAGATTATCAAGTAATAAGAGGACTCCTAGACAATGTGAAGATGGATCCAGAATTAAGAAACTGCCATCATCAAAGCGAAATAGATCCAGACTAAAAAGGGCATATCAGAGATGTAGTCCCATTGAAAACAGGAAGCAGCAGTTACTGACTATAAAATTTCCTAAACTGATGCCCCAAAACTGTAAACGTAAGGAACGGGAAGAAATCCTCTCATCAGAAAAAATGAGATTGGAGCTTGATTTTGATGGTAAAAATGAGCTCCACTCCAGCTTATTATTGGAAGACTTAGACTGTTTTAATAATGAACGGCCAAGTATACATGACGAGGAGAAAAGAGATATGTGGTTGGTGAAGGATGGCTTTTACACATGTAAGATCTGCCACTGGAGGAAGCGACAGCCCACAACACTCCTGCGTCATCTGATGTTTCATACAGGAGAGAAGCCATTCATCTGCGACTACTGCAGCAAGGGCTTTAACACCAGACACAGGCTGAAAGAGCACACCAGAACACATACAGGTTAGCTGTCACCTCACTTGCATTAGCGGCAGACTCCATTGTCGGACATCATCATACTGTCACATTATTCATCTACCTTCACCATCACTGACCGATCATTATTTCACATCATCTCGAATCATTGTTGATCTATTTGTTTTAATTTGTGTGTTTAATTTGGTCTTGGGATGCCCGGGGACGACAGTCTTTATGGCTATTGGTTGTCCTGGCTAACAACATCACATTTATGGATGGAAAATTTAACATATTATATACCTGTATTATTACATCACGATGTTGTTAGTGAATAAATTACTTACTGATGTTATTAGAATACTCTGTAGCTAGTTTTTAACAAGTCACACGTAATACATAAATCTCTGTTGTTATTAAATATTCGGTATTTCTGTGTAATCATATTTTGTTCTTTACAGGAGAGATGCCATATCATTGTACTCTATGCAACAAATCATTTGCCAGTGTTCGGAGTTTACGGGTACACATCAACAATCACACAAGAAGTAAGAAGGGCATTTTTATAAACATGTTTAGCTTTACAGTTAAGACTGACTAATTCTTAACTTATTTGGCTTAATAATATCATCACCATTAAACTTTATATCTACCACAGGTGTTATTGTGTACTTAATAATGATTATTTAAATAAGAATGGTCACCTGTAAAATGATTAAATACTTATTTGAATTGTTTCTTCATATTTGATGTCCAATCACTAATGGATTCGTTTTAGTTCTGTGACTGAATTTTTAATTGTTAATTTATTGTTACTAATAGTTGCTTACTAACAGACTAATTGTTGTAGCTTAGGTAGAGATTAAGATATGTCATATTTTGATTAAAATACTCTATTCCACCTTTTATTACAACCTTGTAAAGTTCTATGGCAGTGTAGAAACACAATTCTCCTAATAAGATGATCTGATTGAGATAATTGTATTTTCATTGATAGGATAATGGAAGTTTCTACTCAGGTAATAACTAGTTCATTGTCTTACAACAGGCAAAACATACACCTGCCATTACTGCGGAAAGGTAACTACTGATAAAGGTAACCTGAAGAAACACGTCAGATGTGTACATAAGAAACATAAACACATTACGTGTACTGTGCCAGACTGCAAGTTCAAGGCATCTGATTATAGCATGGCCCTGCTCCATATTGACAAAGACCACAGGTAAGATAACTGTATCGAAGTTTGAACTTAGACACGAGTGAATTATTAATTTGTTAACCTTGGCACTGGTCAGATTAGTGATGTATATATAGTCATGGGACAGCCGTTTATGGTAACAAGATGATCGGTTGAAATGTTTCTAGTTATGCTGAGATTTGAACCTAGACCTTGGAGTCTGCAGCATACAGTGCATGATCAGCTGTTCTACAAAAACAACCCCGAGACAGGATTGCGTCTTGACAAAAGAGTGGTTTTATTGATGAAATTATTATTATTATATTTTGATTGGCTAAAATATCTGTCAACCGGATCATAAGGATGCCAACTTCCCATCCAGCAGTTAGCTTAAAAGGTTTGACCAGTTATTAGATTACCATAACTGCCCATCAATTGATCCCTTAACTATGTATCTTAGATGAGACCAATACTAGACGAGTGGTCTCATCATTTGATGTCAGGAGTTAACATTATTATTACTATTTGATCTTTGAAACATTAACTCGGAGGTACATAAATCATTACAAAGACATTGACATTAAAGTAACAAACTGATGAGATCCATAAAATAAAGCTACTGGTTCACTTTATCTTCTGCATAGAATTCATTCCTTAACCAATCAATGTATTTGATGATTGTAAACTCTACTCTTTATAATTCCATAAAACATCACATCCGAGATAACTGTGATAAAACTCGGGTTGAGGTGTTGTCATACATACATCCATCATTTATTTTCATTTATTAAGTTTGTTTCAGGTGTTTAATAACTTTCAGTTACAATCAGTTTCGAAGATAAAAGAAAACAATTAAGATTAATACCATAAAAGAATAGTATAAAGTGACACGTATTAAAAATAATTTGAAAATAGGTACGCCTACAATTAATGCTTAGTTAGACTGCAGAGGCAAGGGACATTACTAAATCTACATTATTATTATTCTTTAATATTAATAATGCAGTTGGAATCACACTGCAGTGCAGAATTACATGTTCTGGGAACTAATATGGTCTGTGGAATATTTCACCCATCAATAAACAGTTTTGACTTGATCAAATCATTATCCTAATAAGTAGCCCTTTGGCTGTATACTTTCGGTGAGATAACTGCTGCAGCTAAACGAAGTACTCACTCACTCACTCCCTGACTCATGCACTCACTTATCAATGCTGTACGTGTAATTTACACTAGATTACAATGCTTACTAATTATCTAAGCACAATAATGATGATATAATGTTTATATTCAACATGTATAGCATATTTCTATACTACAACAATTCAACATAATTTCTACATGGATAGAGATTTTATTTCATCAAAGATATTTGTTTACTTCATAATTGCAGTGAAGAACTTCCAGTGGACAGTCTGGCATACTACATGTGGCTTATACAAATTCGACAACAATTCTATAAGAAAGAGAAGTTAACATGCTACAAGTGTAACTTTATTGGTAAGAACTTTAAACGGCTCTATTCTCACATGCGCAATGCACACCAGCTGCAGCAGGATCAACTGTCATCAAGTGTTCTTACGAACAGCTTAATCGTACCAACTCATCTACAGTGTCAGTACTGTACATATCTATGTCTGACCAAGGAAAAGATGGCCAATCATCTAAGTCGCATTCATGGAGTCACTCATAGAGGCCTGGATGGTACAGTCTTAACTTGCACAAACTCCTCACAGACCAATTCTACATACAGTGATGCTGTCAACAGTCAGGTTGAGAAGATCCTACAGACATATAGACCACTGGCACCAAGTCCTTCATGTAGCTCTGTTGAATCCAAACTGCAGAATGCTGATATGAAACTCGGCATCAGATCTCCTGCAAGAAGGCTATGGGTTGACCAAAGGGGTGTATTGCAGGAAAACAATACTGTAAGGCCACACCTGGAAATGATAAAAGGTCATCTTCATAGAGAGAGCAATCAGAGCATGTTGGATGATGTTGGCTTGCACAATGAATCTCTTTTCGGCCATTCTCCACTGTTACCATCTGATCCCAATGATATCACAGACCACCAGTTTCAGAAGATCCTAGACACTTACAGACAGCTGGTTCCAAATCCATCATACAACGTGGATGAAAAGCAGATGGAGAATGAAAAGCTTCCATCAAGTGTGGTATCTCCCATAACAGAACACGTTAATGATGACATAACACCAGTTGTGGAAAAGATCATCGATTTACAGTCTGTGAACAAAGTCAGCAATCCAGAAAATGTTCTGAACAGCAGTACACATGATAACATTAAAGATTTGCCATTGCAAGCTGGTGTGTCAACTGACGGGGCGATTTTGTTGCCGAAGACTGAGATCGCTACACATGTAGATACTGAGACAGTGACCGTTTGTGATCGACATGAGCCGAGAAACGTAATCCCTGTATCACCCTCCTACGAAAATAAAGAAATCCATGTGAGTATGGAAGGAAATGCTGATAAACAAAATGTAATAATAAAGATTGTGCCAAGCAGCCGGACCCTGTCTGCTTCTCAGACTTGGAAACCCTCCATCACTAAAATACAACAACTAGATACAGTAAAGGATCCACCGAGTGATGCTTCGTCTCATTCTTATGTTGATATAAAAGTTGGAAATGAAGTGAAGTGTCAATCAGACTCGCAGTCATATTTCACATCTGATGACAAAAAGGCAGTAACATTAGCAGTAATCTTCAAAGATGGTACAAGGCCAGTGAGTACATCTAGTCTAACAGTTGACTCCGATGCTGAATTTATATCTACGGCCAACAAAACAGATGATACTGTTCGAAAATTACAGCCAAATATCTATGATATGTTGAAAAAGAAGAAGCCACTACAGAAGACGAAGATTAGAGGAATCAAAAAGCATTCTTCATATCATGATGAGAGCCAGATAGGTTTGCTGCTACCTGTTCATTGTTCTGTTAAGTATCCAGGCTCAAGCCATATTAAGCTTTCTGCACATGATGAAAATTTAAAAGAACATAAATACACAACAAAGCTTCATAATGTGATAACCATAAGCACTGAAGAAAAACCGACCAATTATACATCAGAAGAGAAACTATATGCTGCTGCATTAGACAATATCAGATCCTCAACAGACAGTGATCCATTATTAGAAGGCTTTGATCCTCTGAGCTCAAAACCAAATGGCACGGTTATTAAATTGATGCCTGTAATTGGTGAAAGTCAACCACCAGTTTTTGTACAGCAACAGTTCCATAAGATGAATGAACCTACTTCTGTCAAGGTGAAACCTTACGGTGGAAAGGTCATTAAAATGGCTTTATCACCCGTTGTGTCAAGGACTTGTGCCACTGGTTCATTTGCTGTCGTAGACAAATAGAATGATATGATTGGTAAGCCTGTACACTTGAATGACAGATTATGTGTTGCTTCACACTTGAATCAAGATGTACTAGAAAACTCATCCAGTATAGTTCATGGTTCCATGAAAACCACAGACATGTAACCAAACAAACCATCAACAATAAAACTATCGTGGCCTGGCAACACAGTCGCTACACTAGCCGATCTATCCCAGAAGAGACGGGCAATCACTCGTGTATCAGATGTAAAGAATCAAGATATGGAAGACACCAAAGTTTGTTTTGCACAAGCAGTAAATAATATACTTAGATCTCAACAAGAAGTTGTGAAACATTATACCAAGTCATCTGAAAAAGAGAGGTATAGGTATGCTTTTTTGGTTTCTGAATTTAGATCAGTATGCTATTAGATTGTTTAGGAGTGACAGAATACTTAACAGAAACAATACCAAGGTTATAGATTGTGTGAAATGTACACTAAATAATTTCAGTTGTTGTTGATATTTCAGAAGCATTGGCTGGATAAAGACACACTCTTCAAAGAAAATGTGCTTTGATTCGCAGAAACGATTCACAACTTGTACTGATCAAAGTGATTCTCCTTTAGATAAAAAATCATTGGGACTCATGAAAAATACCAGGATGGATTCAATGGATTCTTTCTATAGTTGTTCGCTGTGTAATTTTACCAGTAGAATAAGGATTGAAATAGACACGCACAACCAACTTGTCCATCTTGAGAGTAAAGCGTATCTTACAAAATTATGACCCATTGTTCCTGTGTTATAGTTCCACCATTTGACTGTGTTTAAAATTCATCAGTACGTTGTTTTAGTTAAATGATTTGTTGATTTCCCTGTGTTTGCATAAAATGATTACCGATGTTTCAGTTGTAGCTGCATCACTGTTTACAGTAGAATTACTTTTGGCAAGTTGCATTACTGATTTTGTTTGTGTGTGTACCGAGATGATTTTGCCTTTGTAGATACTGAATGTCAAATGTCTAGACGAAAGCATTGTTTCTATTATATGATACCAGCCAGATATTTATTCCACCGTGCAGCTTAAAGTCACAAGAAAAATGGGAAGGGTGAAGCCAACATTCGCTTTTATTATTATTTGAAAGCCAAAATTATTAGCAGACCACTTAATTCAATTCAATAACTTTATTATGGAACAATACATCCATATAAGGAGTACAATGACTAATAACTTTTGACATATAATTTTTCGATAATGGTGTTACTATGGTAATGTGTACAATCTATCACCACTCACAATTCTCTATATTATTGCATTACATGATTTAGCCACACACCTCATAAAATGATACACATTTTCCTTGTCAACATTTTACGTAGGTAAGCCTCGTGATACAAACATATAACCCGCACCGTGATATTGAGAGAATTTATTCTGCTCTTTGACAACACAGCTGGCATGTATATAACAAAATATAATACGATTTAAAAAACTACATTTTACAGAATCTGTACACATGGTAGACTTTCTTATCAAAGTATTAGACTCAACATAAATATTCTTTTCTATAGCCTAGACATGTCATCATTGTCACCGAGATTTTCTGTCCTAATATGCCCCAAGATATATTTACTACTACTAAACCTTGGTAAAGTGTCACCAAGTAACACAAAATTCGCAATGTGTATATCTTTTACAACAAAATATCATAATGTTACTTTTGTCCCTGTTGTATTTAATATTATCTTCTATCCAATATTCTGAACATACAGATAATAACATTAGTAAACTGATAGATGGAGTCATGAAGATTAAATTGTCATCATATATTAAAGAGTTAATTAACAAAGAACTTATTATATATCTAGCATTTACATTGTTTAATTACATACTAAAATAATCCACGTAAACAACAAAAAGAGAATCCCTCCTATAAGGACTCGATTACTAACAGAAAAAATGGTTGGACCTTATATTTTTCCAACATAACTAAACCTTTTTTGTAATATACCAAATGTATAAAAATCCTAACCATATACTTAGTACACAGGTATGCTCTGCTGTGTAAGTTTCTCAAATAGAACAATGATTTATACATCAAAAGCTTGGGATGCATCCCAAAAACATGAATGTACATTACTGTTTAAGGCCCTATCTTTTAGTACAGCCTCTGAAGGTATATATATATATATATATATATATATATAAACATGTCTGTACTATATTGAGTCTTGAAGCCAAATTGATTATTTTATGTAGTTTGGCTGTATGTAGTATAATTAAATCTGACAAGATAATTATTCACATAGATATTGGATGGTTACGTAGCAAAGTATTATATATGGCAGCTAACGCGTATTATGCAACTTCAAAACAGATTAAACCATGTTACACAAAATAGGCACAGAGCGGTAACAGAATTAATAATCTATGTAACGTAGAGTCCTTCGTACACAGATGGCAGTACAGGATCTCTAGAACGCAAACTATTATAATTCGGTTCAATCTGGTCATTATCTTGGTCATTTCCTAAAAATATATCATATTTATGAATAATATCATTAGAAATATAAATAAGTATACAAATCAAGAATGATAATTTACATATGCAGTCAATGGCCAAAATTAATTTTACATTTAAATCATTGCCAAATTCTTTTAAAGAGAATTGTCACATGTATAGTTATCATTCCACACAAAATATTTATGACGTAAATTATCATAGATCTAGGACTTACTTGGAGGACCAGTTTTTTGCGATGAAGAGCCTGGCTTAAGTTGATGCCTTGACAGTACCAACATGACAATGTTAGCTACAACTGAAGCCAACAACAACGATGATACAACCCAAAGGGCTATCGT
Organism: Paralvinella palmiformis; assembly: GCA_025642065.1. NCBI lineage: Eukaryota > Metazoa > Annelida > Polychaeta > Terebellida > Alvinellidae > Paralvinella > Paralvinella palmiformis. Next base: position 1,323 of record JAODUP010000812.1, on the reverse strand, counting down.
TACATTTGTGCAGTCTACTTTACCTGGTAATGTATCTAAAAATATAGATGTAAATTTCTAAAATATGTAAAACCATATTTAAAATTTACATCGTCACCTTTAATAATATTAAGTCATTCCATGTAATTATTGGCCTTGGCTTTTTGAATTATTCCAGTTATGACCTATTACAGATAACATGACCTTTTGGGCATTAGAGAATAGCCCTAAATTTAGTAATATGTTTAGCCTTTTCTTTGAATCAATAAAACTCCTAATTGATACCACTAACCTTTGATCATAATTATTTTCAGTTGTATATAGTTTCTATAAGCTATAATTTTATAACAATACAAGCTATAATTTCAGATTACAATTAGAGTTGCTCTTAATTCTTCAGTAATTACAATCAATTGTCAAAATAATGCTGAGAGAGAACAAGAACTCTGAAAATCATTTAGAAGAATTTTGCAAGATGCCACTGTACTACACAGTGTAAAGAAAAACAAGGTTATGGGAATTATATATGTTAACGAAACATTCTTTACATCAGCATATTTCCCACATTTTGTCCTTAATGATAATATATATATATATATATATATATATAAAATAACTGCTTGAAATTCAAGATCAGAACTACATTACTGATGCGTGAGAAAAGCATTAAACGAATATCATAAACGCCAACTGAAAATACTCAAATCAAACTGCCAAACAAGGGTCTGCTTGTAAACAAGCTATTTACACAATTAACTGGCCATTATAGTAAATGGGTCAAATAATGAACGCACAAGGCTAAATAACATCACTGAAACTTTTACAGATGGTGAAAAAAGTAGGCACTGGATAATGGTCATATTATTTGGTGTCATAAAAATTAGGTTAAAAGAAACCACCGAGAACAGTGCTGCTGGCCTAGATTATTTACATCTACAATAAAAACCGAGCACCATAAACACAGCTAGCAATATTCAAACAGAGGTACAACCTCCACGCCTCAAAAAGACCGACTTAAAACAAACGTAATATCAACACCCTACAGGATTGACTGAGTGGGGTAAATTAATATCCAGAATTTAAAAAAGAAGATAAAAGTAAATTTGTTCATTCTGATTATAATTTGCTATAATTATTATTTATTCACAATCATACAATTGGACGTGGAAGGTTATAGATAGTGACCCAACTTTCCAATCTATCTAGAGCTACATCAGAGTCAGAACATAGGAGAGAGAAAACGAATTCTTCCTTCATCCAGATAAAGATCATTTTAGATCAATGGTGTATTATATAAATAAATGTAAAACATAATTTTAAAGAAAACCTTTTACCATATATATA
>JAODUP010000811.1:112500-216420 GCA_025642065.1 Paralvinella palmiformis | reverse complement strand
GAGAGGCTAAAAGATGGCGTAGGCTCAAACAACGAATTTTGTAAAGAGAATTAATAACAAGACAGGTAGATCTAGTTGAACATCCAGTAGACCATCGAGTGACACTTTTGTTTTGTTAAATAATGTTAAGCAACAACTTGAACAAGTGTCTTTTTTAGTAAGCAAAGTCAATTATACCTCTACCAGGTTAAATTATAAATAATAATATTAAAGTTATATTCAAATTATAAACAAACAGCTTTTATTATATATTTATTATTATTAGGTTAGTTTACCTTTTTATCAAGTTTTGGCGACATTCCCTTCCAATCAAAACGGCCGAATACAAAACCATGTATGTAGTAGATCCGGGTCAGTCTGAATTTTAGTATGACCCTGACATGTTTACTTAAACCGGAAGTTATCAAAATTGATAGTCTAGTCTCTAGATCAAAGTTGTTGCTAACTGAACTCTAATTTATTACTAGTACTACTGACACCACCATTACCTGATCATTTACTTAACAACTGCTATTATAAGAATCATAATCTAGAAATAACTTTTACCGCAAAAGCAAAATAGTACGTTTGAATTCGACTATTAAATCTAGTATTACGTCATGTTACATAGAGTTTTAGTTTATGGTACTCTTAAGAAATCTCAGCCAAATTATTACCTCCTTGAAGAGCCACCTGGAACATGTACATATATAGGTCGTGCTGTAACAGTAGATCAATGGCCACTAGTGGTAGCAGGGCCATATAAAATACCTTACTTATTAGATGTGAACGGTACAGGAAAGGTATAGTCACTAGTGGCACTGGCAAACTAGCTTATTTATTTCATATTTGAGATAAGAGTATATTTAATATTAGTATATAATTTATTAATTAATTATAATAATATAAATCTAGTACTTTATCCATTTATTGATGGAATAGATATTACAAGTATTTATTTAATATAGCGATTTGTCTGTACAGGTACGTCAAGGTTGGCGTTGATTTAATAAAATTGATTAAATCATTGATTTAATCAACATGAAAAAAATTAAGATATTGATTTTTTCAGATTATCTTAAATTTATACTTACCTGATTGCTCACTTTATTTGTGCAAATTTATTATAATAATCCTCATCAACACTCAACAGTAAGACAGCTGACGTTTTGTTATTACTAGGCCCACCTGGTTTTACAGCTGTGCTCAATTAAATATTTGCTTTGACTTTGGTATGTTGTGTTAGGCAAGTGACAGATGAAAGTGATAGATCTGATCACCGAGGCATGACTCTGACTGATTGGGAAGAGGACTTTATCTGTATTATCACCTGCCTGGGACCAACTAACTGCAGCTAATTGCATGCTTTGATTTAATCAATTGATATGTGGTGTCAAGGTGAAGACACATATTTCTTGAGGGAAGGGACTGCCAATCCTACTGAGAAGCCAGGAAATAAGAGCAGCAAGGCACAACACAAGGGGAGTCTGGTATCTGGCTTAGTAAGTTAGTAGACAGAACATTGTGGTTGGCTGGGTGTGTCACCATGCCCGTCAACTAGATTATGTGTGGAATTATTTTGAGAAACCTGTGCAAATTGGTAAAACAGGTTGCAGAGAAAAGTGTAAAAGATGCTCCAAGGAATTGTTGCCAGGATGAAGTGCCATGCGGATATATGCAGTCTGCAACTAGAACAAGATGTACAAGCAAACAAACCTGAAGACAGTACAGATCTGTAACAGGCTTGGAGTAGCAAAAGCGGCCAAACTTGTGTTCATATACATAGTTCTAAATGTGAACGTCGCTTCGGACTCTGACAACTGATATATGGGGCGCCTCCGTGGTCTAGCGGTAGCATGCTGAACCACAGATCACTACCACCCGTGTTCGAATCCCGGCGTTGGCATATCTGAAGGTTGTTTCGTCTTTCACTTTGTCTCATTACCTTTGGAAGTCGCTCGGCCATTTAGCCTACCTTGTGATTAGAAAAAAATCACATATAATTATAAGTGTGAGTAAGTTAATAATTATTCCTTTAAGCTACTATTGAAAAGCTTAAAAGGATAAATATGCATTTACTCTCTTTAAAACTAAGGTACAGCTATAATTCTAAAAGTAGACATGTTCCACGGTATTGTGTTTATAATATGACATTTTAAAATCCAGATAACATGAAATAGGTCATTTATATTGACAGAAAGTGATTTGGGTCAGTTTATCCGGAAGTACATTGTTTATTTATTTTAGCTGTTTGTTTATATTTTCATCTCTGACCTCCTGGATGTCGCTTTGTAGAAAATAGGAAGACTTTGAAATGAGAAACATTCCCTTAAGGGAGAAGCCATTATAATGACCTCGTACTGCCTTCCTCCAATATCAACATAAATAATCTTTTATTTTATGATTAAATATAATGGCTATGAAGTTTGATTAAAGACACCAAAAACTACTTTAGTCAAGCTAGAAAAAACAAAAGATTTTATCAAATGTTGCAATAAAAATATTTAAATAACAGAATATACCTTTTGCTTCAACTGCCTAATACACATAAACTATATTTAATTTTTGAATTGTAATCGATGGTCATTCAGATTACCTAACATAAACTTTGATAATAATTTATAACTTTATCATATAATTTAGCACATACATATTTTACACGAACATACAATTATTTCCAAACAACGAGGAACTTCTTGTTGCAAAGAATTGCTCTACTATAACATAGGCAATCTTTGTCCTTTGAATTTCCACACAAATTGTTTTTCAAGAAATTTTATTTACTCAAGAAGCTCTGTGAAGACAGTAGCAGGGACCAAGAAATAAGATCATATGAAAATAGTATTTATTTTACATCCTTAAAGAATCTGTTTCACTGAAGACAGACAAGATCAAAACACGTTATAAAAACCCAAGAGTTAGCCAGAACTATTGACAAAGAAGCCGTTCCGGAATGTTTAATCGGTGTATACAAATAAATGTTATCATTTGTATATTACATGTTGGTTTATGAATTGATTCATTTAGAATACAATTATTTTCTTAAACTCAGAATATAAGTTATTTATTATGTGCAATAACAAGTGTTTTTGTTTCTAACATAAAAATAAACATATGTCTTGTCATTATTTTCACTTAAGAGTTGTTTACAAATTTACTTTTATTTTTTTACTCGTCATTTCGTCATTTGAATTCTAATGAGAATATTGTTTACTCTTTTTCATATTAGATCACTGTCTATTTACAAAATTAACTATATTATTAATTATAGCTATTCCTATATAAGTTGTAATTAATATAAACTTTCCTGGGCTGATGTTGACCTGTTCTTTCACTTATTTAATTTGATATTGATAGGTTCATTCTTTTTATGATTATAGACTTAGGTATTGTTTCATCTGATAATAATTAATAATATTGATTTCATTATCGTTCATTATTTGTCAGAATATCAAATTTTATTTACTCATTCTATTTTTGAACTCATTCCGTTCTGATTTACAAAAGATCCTTTAAATATAGCTGTATATTTTAAACGAGTTGATTCAAGTACCTCATTGATTGAGGGAGTGACTGATTGACCAAACAACCAAATAATCAAGTTAAATCAATTAACCACTTGAACATCTGACTGACTGAGGGAGTGATTGATTTACTTACTCAATCACTCGCTCACTTACTCATTCACTCGCTCGTACATGAACAAACTCACTCAAGCACTCATATTCCCTATCAGCTAAGCTGTTGCCAATATATGAAATTATTTTATTAGGTGATCACATAACAATTGATAGACAACTCTATAACGCATAAATAAAAATTAATATTCACAAAATCAACAAGAAATATAACAATAAAGATTTAAACAGTTAACGTTCATCTTCGTAAAAGGCAGAATTCATTATGTGCGTGATATCACATTCCTCCGACATCATAACAGAGATATGGTTATATTTTCTATTGATTTCCGAATGAAGACCATTGCTGAGAGAGGCGTGCCTGCTGGCGACATCTGGTGACAGTAACAAGGTAGACAGATGGAGGCTCGAACGAGTTATGTCATCAACACGAGATGGCGCTGTAGTAGACAGTTCGTCAAAGTGTGACTGCTTCGTATCGGTAGTTTGAGGTAAATCATTAAAAGCTGTTGAAATAATATAAAAGAAGCGGATTATGGAATTATTATCTGATTTTCTTATTTATTGGGTAATATATATCACGAATATAGCAAATATGAGCTATTTTATTTACTTTTTTCATGCTATATTACGATCAAGTGTAACACGAAAACCAGCCGTAGCCGTGTCTGTGGAATGTTTAATTTGTCAAAAAAATCGAGCAAACAAAATGAAACCTCGCTAACTCTCTGAATTTCCAAATTATATTACTCATGAGCTATAAATCCTTCCAAATAATATAAATTTTAATTGAGATATTATATGCTAGTAAAAACGTAGAAAACAGTTATTAATATAAAAAAATGGATTAATGCAAGAAGTTAAACAAATGAGATTTAGTATAATACAAAAGTGATACACAAAAGACACAAAACTTTAACTTACTTATATAAAAGGACACATAAGTATTGTCCTTCCTTTGACTTTCTCGTTGTTTCCGAAATCCCTTCTGTACTCGTCGTTTAAATCTCAGCCATTTTTGACGTATGACATTGACCTTTGTTTCCTTAACCTTTCGACTCATATCAGCCTCGTTATGAACCATAATTATTGATGTTAATTATTTATTCAATTTCAATGTTCTAAGTGTGACTGTTGTCTATCAGACAAAGATTAAGATCTACTCTGTGTTGTTAACTTATTCAACTTATATAATGCCTTGTAACTACGTGATAATCACGCGTTATGTATGACCCCAAAAGCGCCCTGGCAGACATTCGCCTAAGATATGCTTTGTTTCCAATTAAAGGCATCCACTTCAAATTTAATTGATTGCATATGTTTTTCATCAAAGCATTTTTGTTTGTATAAACTCAGAAGTATTGGACCAATTAATGAAGAGTTATTGATCTGCTAATTAATCAGAGTTTGTGCATCGAATTGCAAACAAATCAAATACATTTACTGAGAAACTGACTAGAAGAATTACGGGTGTAAATATTTTACATCAAAGTTCTATAAATAAATATTCGGCCACCAGAAGAACCTGAAAAAACAGTTTATTATATATATATATATATATATATATATATATATATATATTATTAAATAATTATAATTACTTGATAATATGGAATCAGCGCATTTTCTATAAAAAATATGCTGGCTATATTCATTCAAATAAATTTTAATTTCACTATTTATAAAAGAAAACGAAATGATAGAAATAAACTGACAAAATATAATCTGATATATAACTGATGTTGTTAGATATCACTCTAAATACAATTTGTGTTTTAGTTGTACTTATTATGATGAGCAGAATCAATCATACAAAGAACAACAGTAAGTTTAATTCAAGGTCATATTTTAATATTAGTCAGTTATATAATGTACACACAATTACTTCCACATAAAAAAGTCATTACTCTGACATGAATTCATATTAATTTCACTTATTGGTAATAGATTTAATACAAACTTGGCTAAGTGAAAATCTTAATCTTGATTATTACTGTACATAATTCAACTAAAGCTAGATGATTATTTTAACACGTCTTATAATCGAAGTATAAATAATACGTGCTCTAGAACTCACTAAAGTAGATTAAAGTAATGGATAATATAATTATAATAAATTAGTCCAGGAAATGGATATATGGTTCCCTTAAATAAATCAAACAAACATTAATTAAGACAAAGCAATTATATCTCTCTTAATGAGTTGCTAATGTGCTACACTTAGGATAATGTGACATAATTTTGATCAAAGGTTTATTAAGAGTGAAAATTAATTAAATCATGTTTTATTGAGGTCCGTTTTAGTTTAGGTTTGATAGAATATTATTGGAAAAATATGATATTTATCATAATTTATCTTCAGAACGATAGAAACATTGAAGAGAACGAAATAGGGAACAACGCGAGAGGCTAAAAGATGGCGTAGGTTCAAACAACGAATTTTGTAAAGAGAATTAATAACAAGACAGGTAGATCTAGTTGAACATCCAGTAGACCATCGAGTGACACTTTTGTTTTGTTAAATAATGTTAAGCAACAACTTGAACAAGTGTCTTTTTTAGTAAGCAAAGTCAATTATACCTCTACCAGGTTAAATTATAAATAATAATATTAAAGTTATATTCAAATTATAAACAAACAGCTTTTATTATATATTTATTATTATTAGGTTAGTTTACCTTTTTATCAAGTTTTGGCGACATTCCCTTCCAATCAAAACGGCCGAATACAAAACCATGTATGTGGATCCGGGTCAGTCTGAATTTTAGTATGACCCTGACATGTTTACTTAAACCGGAAGTTATCAAAATTGATAGTCTAGTCTCTAGATCAAAGTTGTTGCTAACTGAACTCTAATTTATTACTAGTACTACTGACACCACCATTACCTGATCATTTACTTAACAACTGCTATTATAAGAATCATAATCTAGAAATAACTTTTACCGCAAAAGCAAAATAGTACGTTTGAATTCGACTATTAAATCTAGTATTACGTCATGTTACATAGAGTTTTAGTTTATGGTACTCTTAAGAAATCTCAGCCAAATTATTACCTCCTTGAAGAGCCACCTGGAACATGTACATATATAGGTCGTGCTGTAACAGTAGATCAATGGCCACTAGTGGTAGCAGGGCCATATAAAATACCTTACTTATTAGATGTGAACGGTACAGGAAAGGTATAGTCACTAGTGGCACTGGCAAACTAGCTTATTTATTTCATATTTGAGATAAGAGTATATTTAATATTAGTATATAATTTATTAATTAATTATAATAATATAAATCTAGTACTTTATCCATTTATTGATGGAATAGATATTACAAGTATTTATTTAATATAGCGATTTGTCTGTACAGGTACGTCAAGGTTGGCGTTGATTTAATAAAATTGATTAAATCATTGATTTAATCAACATGAAAAAAATTAAGATATTGATTTTTTCAGATTATCTTAAATTTATACTTACCTGATTACTCACTTTATTTGTGCAAATTTATTATAATAATCCTCATCAACACTCAACAGTAAGACAGCTGACGTTTTGTTATTACTAGGCCCACCTGGTTTTACAGCTGTGCTCAATTAAATATTTGCTTTGACTTTGGTATGTTGTGTTAGGCAAGTGACAGATGAAAGTGATAGATCTGATCACCGAGGCATGACTCTGACTGATTGGGAAGAGGACTTTATCTGTATTATCACCTGCCTGGGACCAACTAACTGCAGCTAATTGCATGCTTTGATTTAATCAATTGATATGTGGTGTCAAGGTGAAGACACATATTTCTTGAGGGAAGGGACTGCCAATCCTACTGAGAAGCCAGGAAATAAGAGCAGCAAGGCACAACACAAGGGGAGTCTGGTATCTGGCTTAGTAAGTTAGTAGGCAGAACATTGTGGTTGGCTGGGTGTGTCACCATGCCCGTCAACTAGATTATGTGTGGAATTATTTTGAGAAACCTGTGCAAATTGGTAAAACAGGTTGCAGAGAAAAGTGTAAAAGATGCTCCAAGGAATTGTTGCCAGGATGAAGTGCCATGCGGATATATGCAGTCTGCAACTAGAACAAGATGTACAAGCAAACAAACCTGAAGACAGTACAGATCTGTAACAGGCTTGGAGTAGCAAAAGCGGCCAAACTTGTGTCCATATACATAGTTCTAAATGTGAACGTCGCTTCGGACTCTGACAGCTGATATATGGGGCGCCTCCGTGGTCTAGCGGTAGCATGCTGAACCACAGATCACTACCACCCGTGTTCGAATCCCGGCGTTGGCATATCTGAAGGTTGTTTCGTCTTTCACTTTGTCTCATTACCTTTGGAAGTCGCTCGGCCATTTAGCCTACCTTGTGCACAAAAGTGGCCGTAAAACATCAATCATCATCGGACAACTGATATGAAGATGACAATAATCAGGTTACCAATAATGAATAATCACATGCATCGAAAACTGATTGTTTGTTTTGTTGGGTGCTACTGCCAGTTGATTTAACTGTATGTATTTTTAAATAAAGTTTGAATTTGTACATAATACGAGATGTTTAGTCTATTTTCAGTGTATGTGGATTAATCCAGTCTGCTTCCATAATTAATATACCTGTAGTGTTGGTGAAGTTGATATATCTTTCTGTACTGATTTTTACCAAACCTGTGATAATACATGAATGGTTTATTATCATATGGATTTATAACACACACACATATATATATATATATATATATATATATATAGTAAAGTTTTCATTTATTCAGCACCAGTTTCTTCCCTTTCATCAGTGATGTAATAAGACTATTTGCTGTTGAATTCCTGCAAAATTTATATTGAATAAAATAACGTGCCCTAAAAAATTTCAAATTTGAGTAGGAATAAGATGAGGCAGGTGTACATTGATCTACAGACACTATAGTTGCTTCAGATAGTAAATATATTTACTTTCAGTCATTCTTCTTCCTAATGAAGTACAAAATCCAAAATGGAATGTTGGGTACAAATGAGTAATTAGTGGATTGGTTTCAGGTTGTTGAGTTGAGTGAACTTCACAAGAGATCAAATCAAGACGTATACATACACATATAGACCCACAGTGACAGGTTGTCGGTGTTTCACAGGAACATCTGATTTTTGTGGAGAGTTTTCTCAGACCCTCTGTACCAGATGCTAATGTTAAATAAACTATCATTTACTCATTCACTAAAGGTGATAACATTTAATGATGGTTAATTTTGTTTCCACATCTAGCATGTCTGCGGTGAACTGTTTGAACTAGATGACACAAAATTAGAGATACTTGATAAGTTGGAAAGACATCCCCTCTGGTATACGAGGACACCGATAAAGGTAGGGAAGTAGTGAATGATAAAGTTATTTTGGAAATGATCTTACTATTAGACTGCATCAGTTGTTATTATTTACAGGTAACAATGTGTATATATTTGTAATATAGTTTTTATTTCGTACTCGTTTGTTTCGTTATATGGTCCATTCAGTTCAGTTCAAATGCCACCGTGCCTGTGGACGGACGTGTTTCTGGTTATGGGATTGTGAATATCTTTAGACATCGTTCCCGTCCAGTCCTGTTTGTGTATTCGCTTAGGTGTTAGACTCACAAAGACCCCTGGGTATCGACACCAGGGGTCTTCTTATTTTTGATTGTTGTACGACACGCTAATGTAGATGGTTGAAAATAAACCTGTACAATACACAACGACTGCATTCGTCTTAATCTCCCTGGAAGTTTCATACAGTTAAATAGTATTTTACCAAATATCTATCAAACATGGGTGGGGGGGGGGTCAATTCCAGAATTGGAATATCTTATTTTAACAGAATTGATACAATTAGAATTGAAGTTTGCTACCAAAAAATTTTATCCACAAATTAATTTTCCATTTAATTTTTTAATTCAGAAATATTTCTTCCATGACAATCCTGCCTGGACTATAAACTACTTGGAGTAGGTATTCCAAGTAGGTACTCGGAGTAGGTACATCAAAGGGACTAATTGGATAAGCGGTGATCAGCATTTTGTGTTTGTAAAACATATATAAAAATATATGGAATTGATAAAATGGAATTGACCCCATGTCTGGTAGTTGCTTCTCAGCAGGCCTAGGGTGATCATAGTGTTCTAAAGTTACTGCTGTGTGAAGTAGTCATGTTCACACTTAACAAGTTTCAGATTTGAAAAGTGATCTTACTCAATCCAGAATGTGTATAAATTGTTCACGCCATATCTGTTTGCTTTAAGCACGAAATAATTTAATCGACAAAACAAGAATGGATTTGAAGAAGTGCTATGCTGTAGAAGATGGGCTAGCAGACAGTGTAAGACAGCTATTGCTCAGCCATATGATCCTTACGATCGTTATGTGTTAAATATGTTGTTGATGCCATTTTAATGTTGACATATGATATTGTATTTTGAAATATTCTTACCTAATATATTTGTGATATTTCTTATATTTCCATAGCACGTTTTTACTGCTAACCAACCAGTTAATTTTGTATGCTGGTTGCTGATTACTTTATATTAATATTATATTGCTGTGTATTATGGATTCCCTGTATGTACATTTTAGATTCTCTTCTTTTGAAGGCTCAATAAAAAAAATATCCGCTTCACCACACATCTGTCTGTGGTATATACGAGTACTGAAAATAGTTTTGTTTATTTGCAGAGAAATCAAAAATGAAATTATGCATTTTACATTTAAGCTTAAAAGTATGTATTATAAATGGTGATGTTTAATGCTATTGTTTTATTATCACTGTACGGTTAAAATAGATCCACTTCTAGATCTGTAGCAATTAGCTTATCAGTTCTTGAAAAAACAAAAAAATTCTCGATATTTACATTTAACTTTTTGCGTATCATCGGTGATTGGAAGTTGTCAACAGGAAGAGATCAAAATAAAGTCTATCCTATGTTCGTAAAAAGCATTTTCTAAATTTCAGGTGAAGAGGATAACAAGTTCCGATGACAAACCACTGGCTACACAGTGTGATCCAGAGACAGTGGATGGGTATATAATACACAGACCTAAGACATCGCTTCTCGATTTGAAAATGTTGGATAACTATGACAACCAGGATCCTGCTTCTTCTGGATACATTCTACCCAAGGATAGGAAGTCTGGCAGCTGGGAGATAACTGATATTAAAGAAACAGAATGATAAGTTGGCATTTGTTGATGCCAATTTTAGATTTGAATTTTTTTAAATTGTAATGAATAAATCCTCAAAATTATTAATGATAATAATATTGAATTAGTCGTATATATTCATTTTTAATTTTTCGCATTGCTCAGTATTTTCCAATAATTACCAGTAATTCCCACAGACCTGGGAAATAGCTTGTTTTCCTAGAACATTACTAATACTACCCTAGTTGGTGCTACTGTGATTGTCTTAGAGTTGTTCAAGTTAATTTGTTGGATTCTCAGGCCAGATTTTCTGTCTCTATTTGTGTTAGTCTGTTTATGATTATAAGCGAATGAAGCTGTTGATTCTCCTACCTATTCCTGTGTTTAAATTATTGAGTTCTCTGTCTATATGACCCAAGACTTTATTGTTATTATTATATGAGTATTATTAAGCATTTCGATTTATTCATTCGGATCATGGTACATATACTGAGTTATATGTTGTTGGTATTGTTGCATTTTAAAACCAAATGTAACACTTACCTCTATTATCATATCAATGCAGTGTCATTTAATACATATTTATCACTGATAAAGATAATGCAATTATATACACTTGTTCAAAAAGCGTATACAGCTCACATCTGAGTGCATTCCATTTTCCTCAAACTCGCCTCCTTTCTAACTGAATGATGAGTGAATATCTGTATAGAGTGTGTTCACAAGTTAATTAACGTTCTGAATGGCTGGTTTTATATCCTGTTGTTAAAGGTATGTGACTATTTAATGTTGTTTAAGTGAAAAGCAAGTGGCTATTAATCTCTGTACTCCTCAAACTTCAGACATATATGCCCAACAGGTGTCTCACAAGGAATTTAATGATAAAGTGGCCCAGGGTATGATTCATACACCATTAAGATGAAAAATGTAATGCATGATAATGTTAATTATGATAATAATAATAATAATAATACTGGAAACCAAGAGTACATTTTAGCCATACACACACACATTTCTATGGCATGATTAATATATCGTGTAAGTCATTGTAAAAGAAATACTGGTAGTATGATTGTGGACGCTGTGACAGTTCAAACTAAATCTTATCCTTGTGTGTGTTTGTTAATGATAATCCTAATCCAGCACAACTGATTTCTTTAGCAGTAAACAGTTCAGGTTTTACACAGGATTTATAGTCCCGTACAGTACTGGATAATTATAAATATCTATGGCTCGTTATTCCTTCTAGCTGGCACCTCCATGGTTCTAGTCGAAATGGGTTGGACCACAGATCACTTACCACCGGTGTTCGAATCTTGGCATGAAAATATAAACATGTTTAATTATTTAATAATCTAAATGTGTTGTTCTTCCTCAAAAAATAAAGTACTTCAGGATCACTGTTTAATATTGTATAGTGTTCTGGTTATTGCAGATGACGTCATGATAGGCACATGTAATTAAGTGACACTATACCTATTATATTAAGCTACGGGTTGGTACACACATGTGTCACTGTACTAAGCTAGGAGTCCATGGATATATATGTCACTATATTTAAAATCACCCCACGCGACCCTAATTATTTGACATCCCATTGTACTGCATATTATGTAAATATTTGATATGTTAGTGTAATATCAGTGTTTAGCATCTTTGATTTGCACATGAACGTGTTTACAAATATAAAGACCTAGTTAATATTTAAAAAAGTTTAAGCAAAATAGTTCATTAGTTGGTTCAAAGATCCTTACACGCAACAGGGCTAACTGGCGAGCACATGTTATTACTCTTTGGATCTCCCTCTGGTAACACCTAGCCTAGATTGCACAACATTACATGTTACAGGGCAATTGTTATCAATTGATGACTGTATTACATAGACTCCATATAACATAGTCAAAGGCCGCTAGGTGGTTTAGCGGTAGCGTATTGGATCACAGATCACTACCACCCGTGTTCGAATCTCAGCGTGGGCATATCAGAAGGTTGTTTCATCTTTGACTTCGCTTCATTACTGATGGAGGTCGCTCAGCCAATTTAGCCTACCATGTGCACAAAAGTGGCCGTAAAACATCAATCATCGTTATCGTTACTCGTTGTAGCTGATTGTTACCAAAGCAGAACCCACACAGCCACATCTTGCTTATTCACATGTTATTTGCTGCTGACTTTTACTGCGTTACATTTTTGGCAAGCGTTTGATGTTGCCGGGTTTAACGCTTAGTTTAAAAGAGCTGATTTGTAGTTTTTGAATATTTGGAAAACTGACTATTTGCCAAAAACACCATACCTTGAGGAATATTGTTAAGAATGTATTTTTGTGACACTGTCAAATAATATCTGGAAAACTGTTTCATTTAACATGTCTGTCTTAGTTTAAATAGAAGGTCCATGCAGATGTTTAGTGTCCTATGCCAGAAATTACTTATGAATATACATATTTTTATCATATGTCAGTCCTTGTACTAAGATGCTCTAGCTGTGATAATTGGCATACTGGTATGTGTACTATGGAGAATTAACTGATATATATATATATATATATATATATATATATATATATGATTGATTATGTATATTGGTTATGATACATTATATTAAAACACTTATTCTTGCCTACATTTGACACTCTTTGGTTATCAAAATTTATTGTGATATATATATATATATATATATATAGTAAAATTGTATAATTACTTCGATTTATCCGTAGTTCGAATTATCCAATTTGTGTGATTGTTTAACAGAATATTCTGAAGAATGCAATGTTAAATCTTTGGTGTGTAATCATGAAACATAATCAGATGTGCGATGCTCGTAAGTGCAGTCGATATCGCTCACATTTTGTGGTGCATGTCTCATGGAATAAATTGCCCTTGATCAAATACAGAGATCAAAGATATATACACATATAACACCTACATCAAATACAGAGATAAAATAAGTGTAATTAACCGTCAATCACAAATGACTACTTTTACTAGTAATCAACCAACTTACGCCCTTACACTGGGAGTTCACTACGATTGTTTCTGTCGGTTTTTATTGGGAACATTCGATTTATCAGGCGTAATTTACGTGCATTTTCAGTCCACTGGAACCGAAATACCTTCGATTAAAACAGAAAATCGATTTAATCAATCCAAATAATCGATGTTAGTTACTATGGGTATGAATGGGGCTCTGGCGGGACTCAGTAGTCACTTCGATTTAAATGGTGTATTTGATTTATCCAACTTGGATTCATGCGAAGTTTACTGTATATAATAATGCATGTTTATATAGCGCCAGAAACAGGTAACCCTGTTCTGAGGCGCTGTACAGTATTATTATCCCTGACTCTGACCTATTTCCACCCAGCACACATCTCAACTCCCAAGGGGGCATACAACTCATGCTGCCATTATAGGCGCAAAGCGTTACTTAAAGGCATAGCCAATGCGTCCTGTCAGGTACTCATTTTTACAGATGAGTGAACCAGTCGCCACATGACAACATTGCAGCTCCCGGAGATTCGAACCCGCGACCCTTCGGCTACGAGTCCTACGCTCTAACTAACTGCGCTATCACAGCTCGATAACATAATTGTGGGACTGAAAAGTAATTTATAACTTAGTTCCCCATGGTTTGGAAAAAGTCTATTTGGGTGATTTGTTTTACAATTGATAGATCTTACTAACCGATCAACTATAACTTGTTGTAAGGTTGCGATTAAGATAATTTGGGAGGGAGGGGTGACCGTACAATAGGGTACCTATTCAGAGCAAATACTAAATAAATAGTTGGGTAGATCTATATTGTAGCATGTTCAGACATTGTTTTCTGTTGTTTTGCATCATTGACCACAAACCCTGTATAATAATCAAATATCCAATCACAGAAAAACACCGATTTGGTGACAGAACGGTTTTTCTGACAGATTTTCCATAATTGTTGAAATTGGTTTATAGATATTACTTATTAGAATAAATATATTAAGTAATATTTTGTTTAACAGTACAGGGTTGGAGCCGAGTACATGGGAAAGTACGAGTACTTGTTTTTTTATGAGTATAAGTATGAGTACTTATTTTATCAATGTACTAAAGTACAAGTATATTTCAAAGTACTCAAGTACGAGTACAATTTTAATCACATTTACTCAAACATAACTACTATGTAATGCGAGGGGACCACTAATTTAATTTGAAGTTTGCTATTTCATAATAGTTCATGTTGACACGTAGGAGGTGGTGGATCTAGATCTACATAGACACACGCAGTAGCTGGTTTAATATAGGAGATTATGCTAGTAGTATGTCTGTCGACTTGTCCAATCAAAATCATAGGTATACAATCAGACACACCGGCTGATTTTTCTACTGAACTCTATCAGTGCTCAAATATTACTAGTTTCATTGATCCCATATTCAAAGTTGCATCACAAGAAGCCACGCTGAGAACATGTTCAAATATACACAGGTGGTATACCACTAGAAACCATCCAATTGTGTAATCAGGCCACACATGAAAACAATTCATATTTACTTGTAAGTTGTACCAGATTTCAAACACTCTAGGATTCCAGTATAACATGATCAGATGATCCGCAAGAATACAATATATATTTTGAACTGTAATTCCAGATGGCCTTCAAGGAACATTGTTTACCTCATGGTAAGCTATAGTGTCCATATTGCCTATTGGACACAATTGTTGTAGTCATCCGTTATATTGCACAGACGAAGTAAAATGAGGTATTGATGTGGCAATCACTAGCATTCAGGTAGACAGAAATTGCATAATAATTATGTCACAAACATGTGCATAATGAGAGTAGTGGTTTTAGTTAAGTTCACATTAATGTTAATACATGTTATAAGATTTGTTTCAAATCGAAGTGGCCTAATATGCAGGGATTCTGGTTTAAAATTATAACTGACAAATTTTTATGGACATAATCCTAAATTAATTTTGGGAGAAAAATGGCTATAAAGACGAATGGAAATAAAATGAAAATAATATTCTGTTTATGGTGAAAGTACGAGTACTTTATGACTGTACTCAAGTACTGAGTACTTCCTATTATGAGTACTTCAAATTGTGTACTCGAGTAGAGTGGGTACGAGTACAGGAATACATCGATCCGAACACTGTAAACAATTCTGCTTAGTTACGTATATTCTTTTTGTGGATTACATTTCATGAATAAACAATCTGTCAAGTTTAATGTGATTTATTTCAGGTATTGTCTCGTGCAGAATTATGCGGCGAATTTGATATAATCTAGAGTTGGAACTGAATATCCTCAGTATCGATTGCTGATTTTGTAATAAGAAACAAAAGTTGCCATGGAAACTGGGTGATTTTGTTAACGTCGTTAACACGAAACAGAAGAGTTAAATGATTGATTGCAATTGACTTTTTATTATCAGTTTACGCTCAAACACACTCGCACCGAGTCTATATGTCACTAAACTCCATCCCCAGACATTGCAGATATCATATAAATATTCAGACGGATATTCATAGTTTAGATCAAATGAATGTCGTACATGTCAGCTTGATGTTTTGTTTTGAGAAAGCATTTGACCATGTTTAGTCCCATCAACTTTCGTATTATTATCGGACAGCCTGTTCCAGTTTGTATTAATGTTTGACGTCCTTCATCTCGCAGCATCTAATCTATTTAGGTTGATTAAAGATGCGTCTGTGTAATCATTTTATGTCCTACTATGAGCCGAACTTATTTTATTTTCGACATGGCAACTATAAAAGTATACTAACGTAAACGTTGGGTTTGTTCTGTTGCTATTAGGTTCTATCAAATTCGTTTCGTAACTTAGCATCTTCTTTTATGAGGTCGGCGCCCTTTTCGGCTATCATAACGGTTGCAGCGTTAATGTTGGCAGAAATGACTTCGGGCATAATGGCGGCATCGACCACTCGGAGGTGTCCCACTCCCCGTACACGTAGTCGGGGATCTACCACTGCCGCGTCGTCGTCGCCCGCTCCCATCCTACACGTACCCACCGGATGGAACTCGGACAGCGCCATCTGCCGAATGATGCACTCCCAATGGTCATCGGTGTCGTATTGCTGGCCGCACCGAGGATGAACAAACCGCTTTGATTTGGTACCAATACTTCGAAAGGCCGTGGTATTGGCGATCTTATGAGCCATTCGAATGGCTTCGATGAATACCTTCACGTCGGATGGGTCGGTCAGATAACCGGGATCGATTAGCGGGTGGTCGTTTGGGTTTCGGGTGCGCAGGCGCAACGTGCCGGAGCTTTCTGGACGGAGGATATCAGGTAATAGGCTGATAGCATGTTGACCCCCGATGCTGCCGTATAGCGCCTTTGCTACATCAGCTTTGTAGTTGGTTTGTTTGACTAACGTATCGATGCTTTCTTCCGTACCTCCTACGGCCAATCCCAGCAGGCACAGCTTATAATATGGTCTTTTGTCATGCCGTGGTTGATGCTTAGAGCGAAACAGGGCATGGCCATGGATGCCGCACGCATGTCCCCAAACGCCACTTCCGAATAACTGATATTTAATGCGTTGCGACAGCGTGCTGGCGACTTCTGGACTCAGAGACAACGGTTCGTCGATTGGAAAACTTATGAGCGGAAGGTACATATGATCCTGAAGGAAATCGCCGACCGGCAAATCAGCTACTTGCGGCACTCCCATCTGGATCAAGTGTTCCCGTGGTCCAATTCCAGAGAGTAAGAGAAGCTGAGCTGATCCAATCGTCCCACCACTGAGTATCACTTCCTTGTTAGCGTTCACTGTCCTCACTTGGCGATCGTTCGTTTTGTATTCTACTCCCGTGGCCTTCTTCCCATGAACAACAACCTGTCAAATATAAAACTTGGCCCAATGTTCAGTTTGACGTGACCGATGTTAAGACTATTGAATGATTGATGGATTTTCTTTCGTTTCGTGATCCATGATCATGAAACAGGGATAGCACACGAAAGCGTAAGCACTTATTTCCAGTGTGGTCCTTTTTATTGAAAGGTTATTCAAATCTCCCCCTCCCCCCCCCCCCCATCACTCACAGGGGAGGAGTACGGAAAGATGGAGCCGAAATACACCGAGGGTGGTCACTGCCAGAGTGTATTACGTCCTCATGGGCTCCGTTGCGCCCCCCCCCCCCTTCGTGATAAGTCATCACCAGATCATGTGTTATAACGTATGACTGGTACAAATGTGTACATTGAAAGCAACGCAAACTAGAACATCACAAGGCAATTGTGCTGTATGGAGTGGCTGTGCTATGACATAGAGCTACGCAAACTGAGGATAACTGTTATTGATACCTTCATAACGAGAGCTTCGGTCACAATGGCCAGGTTAGGTCTGTTGGCTGCTGGCCGTAAAAATGCCGTCGCCGTGCTCTGCCGCTGACCGCGACGTATGTTAACCTTCAATATAATAAAAACCGTTTATGTAAATAAATGATAGATTTGGAAATAAAGATGTTCTTGGAAGGTCAATGGAAAACGCCTTTGTTGTCTGTGTCGTAATGCATTTTCGGAGATACGTTGTCTTCTGTTGTTGAAAGCCAAATGGCATAGATTTTGTTTATTCGAAAGTGCAATGCAATACCTGATTCTGCATAAAGACTCCCCGATCGCTGTGCTCCGCATTAATATCGCCGACAACGAAACCGAGTTCCCTGGCAGCGTCAAGAAAAAGGTCCTTTATTTTGGAATCGTATGTGGCATTGGCATCGGAGACGGCCATTGGACCCTTTCTGCCATGCCATCTTGCGGCAGCGAACATGGGATTGGCATTATTCTCGGATTTGACAAAATACGGCAGCACATCTTCGTAGGACCAGCCCTCACAACCAAGCTCACCTGCCCACCGGTCGAAGTCACCGGCATCACCTCGCATGTAGATCAAACAGTTTATGGTACCACTTCCACCTAAAACCTTTCCTGGTTAGCCGAAGAGTACATCAAGTCTAAATTATGTGTATCATCATTAAGGAATCCAATTCCGAGTAAGTTTTAAGCAGATGGAGAGTATTTTTTCTAAGGTTGTTTAACAATCATTAATCGTAATAATTATTGTTGTAGTTGTTGTTGATTTCACTATACGTATACTACTTGTAACAATATTATTATAGTTATTGTTATAGCAACTACTATTACTACTAATATTAAAGTAAGTGTATATTTTTTACTCAAACCTCTCGGCCAACTGCACTTGTTCTCCACCATCGATTGACATGCTCGAGTCTGTGGTACGGTATGGTAACCCCATTGTACAGCATCATCAGCTAGAACGTTAATTGCCTTGAAAGGTACCTAAATTAATTCCTCCACATTATATATATATATATATATATATATATATATATATATATATATATATATCTTTGGGTATTAATAATAATCTTCATGATATAATTTCATAGAAAACAATTAATTAGTCAAAAGCCAATAACATTATTTCACTGCAAATTACAATACAGAAATTGTCTGTGGTGAATAAGCCCAGCCATCAGTGGCGAATGGACCAACAGACGAAAAGTCTGCGGTAGCGAAGACCCCGGGAGCCTAACCAAAAACATATATCAACACCAAAATTACGAAAAGTTCGAAATACGTATTATCAGAAACCTGTTCGCTGCCGCTAAAGGTCTGAGCCCTCAATGCGCAGGCTCCTGATAGCGCTGAGCACTTAACGCGCACAAGCGGAATCGAAACACCAGGCCGTCGCTGTAGGGCACGACCTCTTATAGGGGTATTTGTTAATTACATGCATTATTTACTGCAGGACATATGCCATAAGATGGTTGTCGCCGAGTGCTCGAATTTTTATATACTCGTCCGAGCATCCGAAACAAGCCAAAATAGTGCTCAGTCACGGCTCTTTACCACCAGCATACACGATTCCGAGCACCAGAAAAACACATATTTGGCGCATGCGCATTGAGTGCTCGGACATTTAGCGGCAACGTACAGGTTTCCGATGCTCGGCTACGCAACAATGTCCCATTTAAAACGATTCATATCTGGTAGTCAACCTGACATATCAGCTAAACAAAGCCGGAAATGTAGAACATTGGATAAAAACATATATATGACGGTCTGTAACATCAATTATAAGAGATCCTTCGAGCAGAAGAATTGGAAACAGTTAAAGGGACCTTGCTGTGTAGTATGGTAATACTAATTACAGCTCTTGTATATTGTACATGTCAGCCAATTTTCGACACCTTCTTACCTTCGAATCAGGAAACTGAGCGTCATCCTTTCCAGCTTCTAACAAAAGTACTGAGACATCTGGATCTTCGGTGAGTCGCGAGGCGAGCACACATCCAGCTGTACCCGCACCAACTATTATATAATCGTAACTATCCAGAACATGTTCTTTCGTCGGTATGGACTGCTCTTTCCGTGTGTATATCCATAAGCCAATAATCAGGATTGTTAGGGATAGCTTAGTTATGAAATCCATGATTTATCAGAATTTGACTCTTCAACATCGGGAGCCGTTTAGTGTGACAACAATAGACACATTTATAATATATAGATAGATAAACTAACGTGAACCTTGAACCACAATGTTGAATGGAGAAGATTAACTACTTGAGAGATTAGCGAATAGCATACAATTTTATTGGATTATCGTCTGAACCTGATAACAGATTAAAATAGGATGCGCGAGGGGTGGAAATTCGTGATCCGTAATCGGCAATATATTTTCACAGAGTCGAATTGTTTCTTTTTTTGATTAATCGGCGCGGCATAGAAATCAACAAGGGGTGAAACAATTTTCATTCGACAGATGGCGCCTTCATATTGATTTGGTCAAAGACTGTTTATAACAAGACGTATTACTTTCCGTTTTAACTATAGGCTGTGCCAAACAACCGACAGTCGGGGGATACTCCCCGAACTACAAGCAAGTTCAGTTTTAACAGTGAGCTCCGGTGGCCTAGCGGTTAAGCACCCGGCACTTGGTGCCAACAGTCACAGGTTCGAACCCAGCAAGGGGCTGACACTTTTCCAGAGATTAATTTCTCGGCTCACAACATCGTGGTTGGATGACCACGTTAAATGGCGCTGCCATCTGCACTGAATTATAAAAAAATAATGGTGGACGTTAATACACACTGGCAGTGACCACCCTCAGGATATTTCGGCTCCATCTTTCCGTTCTACTTCCCTGTGAGTGGTGGGGGGAGGTTGCTTCTCAACCACTCCAACATAGAGGCTGTGCCGAATAAGCCACAGCCTGGGAATTCCCCCCCGAACAATAAAACATTTTGAATTCAAGAGCGCAGCGCCTCTGGCGACCGGGGGTAGGTTTTCACGGACAGCTCCCTTCGTTAACATGGCGCCTAATGGCACTGGTTCGTTCTGCGCCGCTTTCGGCTGCAGTAACAGGAAAAGTATACACAAATAAAGACATTTCTTTTGTTTCCCGAGAGGAAACGAAGGCTACTGTAAAAATTAGATATGATCTGGCTTTTTAAAAATAAAGGATATTTAAAAAAATAAGCATAACAATTTGAAGTAGACACGCACCTACTTGACATGACCTAAGCAGTAGGCCCAAGCAAGATCTATCTAGATCTATATTCGCTTCGGACAAAATCTTATTAAATTTTATTGAACAATATCAACCTATTAATCACAAAATGGGTATGTAAGATATACATAAGCTTACAGTTATATGTATTGGAGCCATTGAAGATGTTAATACTATCACTGGACTATAATCAAATAATTTTCCTCTAATTACATTAATTATAAGTAACTCAGTATTTACATGATCACCTGCATCCATATTTATTTTTAAACGTATGCAATATGCACTTCGCTGAAACGGAATTCATGAACCAGACAAAAGATAAACTTATCTAGAATGCTATTCCAACTATTTTTGATGTACCTAATCCACCGCATGCACCAACTAAATTCAAAGAGGAATGTATTAACATATAGGAGACCTATGCAGGAGACAGGGCCAGCTGTGATGGTAATTCATATTCATAAATATTAATGGTGAAACATATTACAAATTGGTATAATAAAATTAATTAAATAAAGAACAAGGTATGATATTATTTCAGCCCATTTCATATCTTAAAACGAAAAAAGGATTTCCAGTATCTGAATTAATACCTGAATTTGCATAATGTCAATGTTCAGATTGTGTGCTTTAATTGGTGTACTTCTATTCATAACTTAAATGCATATCAAATCAAATTCTTTTACCAACTAAAAAAATGAAAACATGTGTTTACACATTGTGTGTTCACTTGTTTCAAGTCATTATTTTACAAGGTGTTGTTCTGTTTCAGTCCTTCAAGTTTTATGATAATGAGACACCATGTAAACAGGCCAATCTCTTGGATACAGATTTACTGGTGTTGGATGTGATAGATGGTCTAGCGGTAGCGTGTTGGACTACAGATCACTACCACCCGTGTTCAAATCTCGGCGTGGGCATATCTGAAGGTTGTTTCGTCTTTGACTTCGCCTCATTATCTTTGGAGGTCGCTCGACCCATTTAGCCTACCTTGTGCACAAAAGTGGCCGTAAAACATCAATCATCATCATTACATAATTTGCAGTACAATGGGATGTCAAATTACTAGGGTCGCGTGCGATGAAGCCAAAAGCGATTTTGTTTTTAAATATAGTGACATATATATGCGCGGACTCTTAGCTTAGTACAGTGACACATGTATGTACCTACCCTTAGCTTAACATAATGGGCGTAGTATCTATCATGCAGTGGGAGGCTTCAGCGTTATTGACCACTCAATTACATGTGCCTATCATGACGTCATCTGCAATAACCAGAGCGCTATACAATATTAAACAGTGATCCCGTAGTAGATAAAAGAACATTAGTTTGGGAGGAAGAACAACACATTTAGATTATTAAATAATTAAACATGTTTATATGTTTCATGAAGAAGAAGAAAAAGAAGCACATTAATATGGGTCATCTGATATATTGCACCGAACCCACAAACCTAGAAGCAAACACCAATTCAATGGCGGGAAATAGCAGCTGAAAGTTCCCCCCCCAAAAAAAAAGAAGTTTGTCGGAGTTTAAACGTTGTGTCATGAAATATGAAAATATCGGATACGAGGCAATATCTTGGGGGTCTCGACGATAATCTTGAACTACAACTCTACAGATAGGCGTGAAGACGCCGGAACCGAACCCTTCGCGATGTCAACTAGAGATGTCTGGGACATGAAACACAATACTTTATAAGGTGGCGATATGCTCCAGGGTGGTGTAGTTTAGAAACTGACCGTGCATAACAAACACTCGGCTGTCATAGTTATTGTCACAGTAGGCTTAGGTACCAATGGATCATTAAATAATAGTAAATTTGGGAGTGGCGGCACAGTTTCGAAAGTCAAGATGATGATGACTATGATTGATGTTTTACGGCTGCTTTTGTGAACATGGTAGCCTAAATGGGCCGAGCGACCTCCAAATGTAATGAAGCGACGTCAAAGATAATATACCCTTCAGATATGTCCACGCCGAGATTCGAACTCAGGTGGTGTTGATCGGTGATCCAACGCGCTACCAGTTAGAGGACTATGAGTTTGCCCAAGCCCTCTACTAGGTGCGACACTGAGCTCGATTCTTTCCGAGGATATTGGCGCAATAGTAGTTTTATATTGAAATATATCTAAAAGTTGGTAGTTATTGAAATTAAAAAAATAGAAGATTAGTTTTGGGTTTGAAAATAGACATTCATTTTGAAGCTTGAATAGAGAAATCACGAAAAATAATCAGCGATTGCTTCCACCGTCAAAGAGACAGAAAACGAAACTCAAAGTGAACGGCAACTTTCAACAGCGACGGATTACCCAATTCAAAAGAGTAATCATTGCGCCCAAACCTGGCATTGAGTACTCTCGTCATGCTGAATGTGCTAGTGGTGTTTAAGTAGCTCCGTCTATGACACGAATATGTACCTGGCCCTCATATTACAAATGAGCACTAAGACGAAAACGCACACATACTAATGACGTCATTCTTCGCTGTGAAAGCGCAGACGTACTCTACCATCACAAATACAGTGGTACTCTTCACATAGTTTGTGGCCGAGTATAACCTCTCGGCGTCTGTAGCCGTCCACTTCACCGACTTAGTGAAAGTAATTTTTCCAGACAACTACCTTCTTTTAGCGATGTTCGCAAATTCTAGTGTGCTGCTCTGCGGAACATGGTGAATATTTTCCCATATGGCGACAAGTGATAAATGACTTGGTTGGGTTGGAACAATATATCTAACAATACAAATGTATGTTAACAATATATTAACGTCACATTGTGATATTTGACTCAGATACTGGTCACATTATGATCTCTCAATCAGATACGGGTCACAATGTGATATATTACTCAGATACAGGTCACATTTTGACATTTTGTCATACACGGAATCAGCTTTATATCGGCATTATATACCAATATAAAAGTCTACTTAGTTTACAATGTAATCATGTTATTAAATTGATCAAAAAGAAAGAGGTACACTGATGAACACAAATATTGGGTGACGTAGTGTCGCTGCGCAGGCCTACTCAGTTTGTTATACGCCAGCGACCTAATAAAAGGTGCGTTACTCGGCAGAGACCTCAAGGCACGAACGTATTGGATTCTTCCTTACTTTCACTTTACAACACTGGGTGACGTAGTGTTGCTGTGCTGGCCTGCTCTGTTTGTTATACGCCAGCGACTCAATACAAAGTGTAATGCTCGGCAGAGACCTCAACGCACGGACATTCTCTACTTGTCCACAGTAACGGCATTATGGAAAGTAACTGCCACCAAGTGCCAGCTCGTACTTCTGTGAGCAACAGTATAATCGTTAACTTCAGCATTAGCCGTTTTTCAGTAAGTATCATTACATTAATTATGGATCGCACTTAATACATAGATATAATACACGTACATAATACACGGACTGTGATATGATCGGTACTTTCAGCTAAAATGTATATATTCTCGAGGTTTAGCAACCACGAATCACTGGTAAGTCAATGGTGCCTTGAATAGCATGGGATAGGCATGGCTGTTTACAGTATACCAGAACATCGCAGGATTGGCGCAATATCGGGGAATAGAAGTGTCCAGGGATAATACAACTGGTAGAAGATTAGAAATAAAACCGAAGAAAAAAAGGGGAAGAATACAACAGGAAATTGTTGAGCATTGTTGCGGTATATGACTAGTCCATAGTATATAATTGCATTAGAGCTCTTCAAGTCCATATAATTGTTCACGGGTATAGAACGTCTATATATGTAGTAACCATAATGTCAGGTGATTTGTGTGTACAAAATACACCAATCTGAAACTCTGTAGCACAATTGATACTCCAGAAACAGTTGAAATATCTGACAAACAAATAGGATAAGATGTAGCTACTGGGTATCTTTGTTGTCTGTACACGAAACGAGTTGAAACAAACAGCTGACTACCTCTTAAACCTGGAGATGGTACTAACCTAGGCTGACCTGATTATATATATATATATATATATATATATATATATATATATATATATATATATATATAAACCTGGTCAAACCAATAGATAACAGGCTGTTTTTATCTTCATCCATACACACACAAAATTCAAGAACTGTGGCTGGTGTTCATTACCGATCCGTACATTGCCCGGATTCGCTCTCTGATGTCAAAAGTAGAAAATGAGTCACTGGAAATGAGGCCAAGAAACACGCCTTAGCACTCATTGTGACTCATGGTATGGTCGTGCATCCCGTTATATTTGAGAAATCAGGTATTCCTAACTCATGGCTACCTTGTAATCTTCTCAGAATGTGGAATGTGGCAGTGATGTTTGTGGAATAAAAGTAGAATTAGATATTTGTATCACTTACCAACTCATATAATTGATGCCTTCATAAGATATAACTATTATAGTAGTTGTTGTTAGATTGAGAGGAGCGTTGGACCTATTTCATTCGACCAGTAAGACACACACAGGTGTGTGATACTCGTGCTAAATTATACTTCCTTGTATACAGCGAATACTCTAGATCAGCTTAATTTGGCGACAGAAAGAATTGCCGAATTCGTCACTTTGGACATATTGATGGCAGTAATCAAATTGGCGAATAACATGGATATATATATATATATATCTGTGTGTGTGTGTTACCTATTGGTGAAAAGCCAGTTTATGTTTAACTAAATATATATATAATTGTGTTTGTAGCTCATTGTGGAACTGTGTATAGTTTGAGTTTTACCAAAGGTATCCGCCCCATCAATCATAATCGTAATTATTATTCCAGGTTACAAAGTAAAACTAAAAAACAACCTAGAGTGAGCCGAGACATTGAAGAAATACAATCTTTGAATTCAGCCAAGCGTAACGAGATACGTGTACGTTCTTCACTACTTCATAGCTTAAGACTCGTCATACTAATTTAAAGAGTGTGGCTTAATTCAATGTCAAAACATCAGTAGTCGTAGATCGTCGTAGATACCTGATGATAGACAGTAAACAATAGGATTTTAATAATGGCTACCAAGTCCTATATTATCATATATCTCGTGTTTTTATACACCGTTTCTTGTTATGGGGAGACTTCAACGTGTCGACGATATCCACTTGAAGATGCGAGCCATACATTAACCGTTGATTGTAGCAAGAGTCGGCTCACCAAACTACCGAAACATATATTCAGCGACAATATCATTGCTCTGGACTTATATGAACACATTTCCCGGGAAAAATACTAATTCCATATAAGTCATATTTCATGATAATATATATATATATATATATATATATATATATATTTTTTTGTGTGTGGGGGGGTTTTCGGTTTGGGACATGGGTTTGAATAATGCGCTGCAAATCTCCAGTTCATGGGTTCAAACCCGACTGATACCTGTGTCTGTGGGATGTTTGCTTAGAGGGTTACCCGTCAACGAGTTATTTATAGTGTGATCAGTGCCAGGCTAAATAAGTCATTTCCTGTTTTTTATGTACTAATAAAAATTGTCATGTAGGTGTATTTTCTGTTAGCGGATACTATACCGGAAGTGGTAGTATGGAGAATAAATGATTCTATCAAGTAGAAATATTCCGGGAGAAGGATGATTATCTTGGGGAGGGGTTAATAGGAATTACTTCGGATGGCAATTACCGGGTACTCACGCTGTACTGTAACTGTTGTTCCATTTATCACCAAACGCCATTCTTCACCGAAGTGACAGGTGCTGTCAGCCTGCGTTAGTTTATCGTGGCCATCTTTTGTGCAAACATATATCACGCCTTTCTGGATCTGATATATCTACCTAGATACGCTTTCAAGATGCACTACTGAACAAGCTCAACTCGTAGCTTTACACATAAACATCGCACTTACTTCATGACGTCACCTTTTTTGGATCAGAACCTTAACGTACTAATTATTTTTGTTTGTTACCCATCTATCAGGTGTTGGCGAGATCCGACTTCAAGGAACTCGTACACCTTCTCAGGTTAAACATATCCATGAATGGTATACGGATACTATCGGAAGGAACATTTCATGGTCTTCAAGAACTGGAGGAATTGGACATGAAGAACAATCCAGTTATTAAGACTGGATTACCGAGAGGTATATTCGATGACCTTCCACGATTACGACGACTACAGATTAGCGGATATGTAACAGACGATTCTAAACTTTCTAGTTACGGAAATCTGCACAATTTACGAGAGATCGTAATTACACCGGATGCGTTTAGGATGCCGAACGGCTTGGCCAAGCTGGAGAAGATCAAAGTTATATATTTCGTCTTTTGTTCCAATTTTAATAATCTAACGCAATCTATGCTTGAGTCATTTAGCAAAACCAAGATAGAAGAACTGGCCATTTTCAGGTGTTCTGTTAAGACAATTGAAAATGGCACATTTAATGGATTTGCTTCGCTCAAAACTCTGAATTTCGCCGGAAACCGACATCTCGATGTTAACTATGTGATTGACGCGCTATCATCAAGTAGAGATGTAGCTATTTCAAATCTTATCTTAGACCTTATTTCTTGGAATAGTAGTAAACTAGTATCTCGGGAACGTTTTCACTGCAGAAAAGCTTGGCGTCATATAGTCAACCTATCTATTCGGGGAAATAAAATACAATTATTTCCTGTCCATCTTTTAAGAAACTGCTTAACAAATTTAAAACGAATATCACTTGGATTTAACTCATTCTTTCGTCAAACGTTTACACTCAGTATATTATATAATTCATTTAGACATATCGTTTATGTTGATTTTTCTTATATGATCTATACCGATATATCACCCTTGAAATATTTCATAGGCTATCATCAAGGGCATAATTGGATCAAGCAGAATAAGTTTTATTTCACCTTACCAATGAATACATCCAATGGCGGTGGTGAAGTGAGAAACCAAACTAAATATCAACAGTTTGAAGATGATAACTGCACTGGTATAAGCATTCCTTCTAATATCAAATTTCTTAGAATAGATCACGCTGTTTTTACTCTTACTAGTTACCTAGAACAAAATTGTTTTAAATTATACAACAGCCTCAAATATTTGGATATATCTTATCCTTACGGAATGAAAGTCAATGTTAAATTGCAACCCGTCATATTTGGTTTTCTAAAACTGGAGATTGCCAAACTAGCAGGGCTTAATCTCTATTACGTTAATTGGGCCACGTTCCAACATTCTCCTTCACTACGAATATTAAATTTAGACAGAAATTCGTTTGGTCTCGGTCCACTGAATCCCTTTCCACGGATTCCGAAGTTGCAAGAACTGATCTTCTCCGCCAATTCTGTCAGCGCCTTCCCAAGCAATATGTTCGTCAAGCTGACATCATTACGTCGGTTAATTATCTCAAGAAATCGACTGACCTCGTTTAACATCAATCTTCCAAATGCACTGGAATACTTGGACATTTCCGGAAATCTGCTTGCTTCTTTCGATAACGGCGCGATGGCGAAGCTTGGCCAAATGCCTTCTTTCGTCATTCACGTCGACCACAATCCCCTACAGTGTGACTGTAATCAGATAGAGTTTCTCTACTGGTATCAACATACACGGATACACATAATGAACAAGGAGCTGATAACGTGTCAGCATCACGTTGGTTCTCGTGCCATTGTCGACACTGATGTTGACAGTTTAAAGCTCTCGTGTCGGCCGACTACTAACAAATTAGTGACATATGGTGTCAGCGTCGGATTGGCTATTTTCTTCATCTCTGTCGGATTCGTTATCTACAGGTACGCAAATCTTTTATTACGTTGAAGGATATACCAAAAGCTGACCAATAACCATATAAATAATCAGCTACCTGACTTAATAACAAACAGAATTTGTTACGTTTATCAAAAGGAAATCCAACGCTGTACCTTTCTGACCAGATCCACTGGCAAATTATCGATCTGACGATATGATTTAGCACAACCCTTCCAAAGACACAAAATAATTTCTTAAACTGACATCATGGGGAAGATTCCGCAAGAAGATAATTCTATAGAACTGAACAAAAGGATGGACGTATCTCACTGTAGTTTACAAATTACTGTTTTAATTACCAACGATGTTTTGTAAATCGTATATAAATAAAACTTGAACAAAAATATAAACTAATATTTCAACAGATGTTTACGAAATAAATAAATAACTTATATTAGAAGTCGTTCTAGCATACTTCTTTATTTTGCTTTAGATAAATGTTGTTGTTGTTGTTGTTTTAAAGAGATATTGTTGTTATACATCCGATAATTTCTTCTGCTAGATGTCGTCATCTACTTCGCTGGCGTTGCTGGCAATTAGGTGATCGAATACGATCCAGACGAAAGGATGATCTGCTACTTCCGGAACTAAATATCACCCACCACAGCTACGTTAATTATGATACCGAAGATGACATTAGCAATGAATTTGTTGATGGAGTACTTAAACCAGGTGTAAGCACTCGGTTGAAGTTGATTACAAAAGATGATTGGTTACTAAGTAAGTAGTAATATGTGTATTAGCTCTACTTAATTATTATTGATTTGAACTAACAAGGCAGCATACATAAATGATAATGGAAACAATATACCTAGTTATCATTTACGTGTCATCAATTCGCATAACTCACACCAACGGCTGTAGATGATTCGCTTTTTTATTTTTGCTTCGCTGCTTAAAACATTATCTGTGTCTGTGCCTTATTATACGCAACTAAACACACACACACACACACACGCACATATATATATATATATGTATATATCTATAATGAAATATCACTTATATGGATACACACGAACACACACACACGTACACACGAACAGGAGCACACATACACACGAACACGAACAGACATACGAATACACACACACGAACACACACGAACACGAACATACGCAGGAACACATACACACGAACACACAAACACAGGCACACACACAGTTACGACACGAAGTTAAAACTTGTCCTGGCTTGTCGTTATATCAGTGAATTTTGGTTGAACGGCTGAAGTGTATGAAATAGATCTCGCGCTCCCGTAAAAGGGAAACCCACCATACGTCTAATTTATTTATTCATTCCTATCCATCCAACTAAATTGTGTTAGTCTTAGCACTAGCATCTCACCATTAATGACCAATCTACCAGATAGCTTGTGGGACACCAATTTGTTTAGAAGGCTTTCTAATGATTGATAACTTAGTTTTGTCTTTCAAAGTTTCACCCGCGATAGAATGCCCTCTATAGACAATACAACCTACCCATCTCTCGGGTTGGTTGACTCTATGGGTTACAAGATTATCTACAATTCTCTACTGTTTTGTCTGTACAAATTACAAATTGTTTTTGTCTAACTGATATGTACAACATATGTAAATGTACTAATGTACATTTTGTTTTTGTTTCTTTCATAATTTCTTTATATGTCATAGTGTAAGCTAAGTTTAATTACATATTCTCATTGTGCAACGCCTTTTGAAGACCAGTAATGACGTTATTATTATTATTATTTTTATTTATTTTTTAATTATAGATAGTACTCCAATAGATGAGACCGTACGTTGTATAAAGGAGGCTAACACGACCATTTGGATTGTGACTAAAGCTTATTTTAACCGCTCGATTTGTCGATATGGTGCCATCTTTAGCAGGAATCATCTTGGGCCGAGTAACATCCTTTGTGTGATACTGAGTACGGAGTTTGATAGTTACAGAACGATGAGTGAAGTAAAACAACTGATTACAAAGAAACACACTGGCGTGAACATTGTCGAGTACTCGGACAACGAATATGAGAAGAGATTATTCTGGGCTAAATTAGATCGTTTTATAGCGGATTCCGTACCCGGCGGTGAATATCCAGACCCGTTGGTTACTGGTGGTGATTAGGAAAGCTGATGGAAACTTCTATTGTCATCGGGACAACAATTACTCGATTGTTAGTGTGTATTTCCGTTGTTTCATATAAAGACCCTGTATGTAATATCCAGAAGAAGCCGCGATGCATAGCTTATTATATCGTATAATAGTATTGGCTAAAACAACATAAGATTGGTGGAAGTTGTTGTAGCTTTGTTCATCTCTCCAATAATATTCCTGTTTTTCCTCTCTATGATTTCTGGACATCCAATCACAATTTTATTTTAAAAGACCCCCCCCCTCCCTCCCCCAGCAAAAATAGATATGTTTATTTTGGCTTTAATTATGTTAAGCGATGTTGTTATATTTGTCAAGTTTTGACCTTTGTTTGTTAACGTTGTCATCTCAGCTGATTCCCTCAAAACGTTCTGAACTTCCTCCTCAATTTTAACTGCTGCTACTTTGTTGAAAATAATTCAAAATTCAGACCAGCATGATTATGAGAAACAAACTATATTATGTGGGTGATGATAATGATGATTGTGTTTGATTTATATTGTGCTGTGCTGTCTGTGGCGTGATTTTTTGTATTATTATTATCCCCGACTCAGATATTCTTCAATCCATTACACAGCTCAACTCCCAAGGGAGCACACAATGTATGTATGTATATATGTATGTACGTGGTATGGAAATTCGCATCCTATTTTCTTGTTTTTTTTTTCACCAAATAAAATGCACGATATACATGTGTGTGCGCGCGTGTGCATGCATGTCCGCTGTTCGGTGTGGTCCATAGTGCGTTGCTTAGATTGAAAGGAGATATGACGTGTTGAAAATGAGCCTGCAATGGTCAGCCAAAACTAGTGTATATCATTTGGAAATATTAGGGCACTATGGATTGGTGAAGTGTATTGTTTATTTGTATTTTTAAGAAGTTTAAAATCTCCCTTTTCCTTTGTCCCTATTGTATGTGGCCATAAATGATATTGTGACGGCCAGTCCATGTGGAATATCGATGCAAATACCGTTGTATTTTACAAGTAATTGTTTTAAGCTTGCCATTTGGCATGCATCATGACGGCGTAATAAATTGTTGACAACACAAACTAGTGGCATGTGGCCTTGTTAATCAGGACACCATTATAGTGTTGACGCTTGAGTCTTGTTATTAATCATAAAAAAATAGTTTTTTGTTTAAATGATTACAAATGACCACATATAAATTAAATACAGAGCAGTCTGTCAGTAGTTATCTAGTAAGGATTTGCATAGTAAGAGTTCATTCACAAGTACAGGTTCAACTATAACCATATACTAAGGCACTTCTTTTAGAGGAGTTCATTCGCTCGAGCCGTGATAGCGCATGTTAGTTAGAGCGTAGGACTCGTAGCCGAAAGGTCGCGGGTTCGAATCTCCGGGAGCTGCAATGTTGTCATGTGGCGACTGGTTCGCTCATCTATAAAAATGAGTACCTCACAGGACGCGATGGCTATACCTTTGAGTAACGCTTTGCGCCTATAATGGCATCATGCGTCATATGCTTCCTTGGGAGTTGAGATGTGTGCCGGGTGGAAACAGGACTGAGTCAAGGATAATAATACTGTACAGCGCCTCGGAACAGGGTTACCTGGTTCTGGCGCTATATAAACATGCATTATATATATATATATATATATATATATATAACTTTTCAGTTTTCATAGTTGATCCGATCTTGATAATCTCTTTACTAGCTACTTCTGCTGCATGACTGTGCTCGTTGACCCTACCAACAATTTCTTCACCAAGAACTTTGACGTTAGCTTTACAGCGGTGGTGGCTTCTTCCTTCACACTCATAAGAAATCAATCCACCACCGACTTACTTCAGTGAGCTCCGGTGGCCTAGCGGTTAAGCTCCCGGCACTTGGTGCCAATGGTCACAGGTTCGAACCCCTCAAGAGGTCGCCACTTTTCCAGGGATTAATTTCTCGGCTCACTACATCGTGGGTGGCTGACCACGTTAAATGGCGCTGCCGTCTCCACTGAATTATTAAAAATGAAGGCGGACGTTAAAGAACCCCCGAGGACGTAAAATAGCCTGGCAGGGTATTTCGGCTCTATCTTTCTGTAGTTCTCCGCTATGAGTGGTGGGGGAGGTGGTTCCTCAACCACTCCAACATAGAGGCCGTGCCAAATAAGCGACAGCCTGGGGATTCCCCCCGAACAACACTGACTTCCTTCTGTCGGACATAAACAGAATGAACTCTATCTTATAGAATATAACATTTTCGCTACGAGGCATGACCTCAAATATACTGTTTCAGTCATCTCGATTATAGATCACTTGCTGAATCAAAGTAACCGTTAGCCTTTAACCAGCCTAAATGGCTCAGTCGGCAAATCCGGAAAAAACTTTCGCTGGGGGGCAGCTGTCCCGACTTCCGGGGAGCTCAATCTCTGGCGCTCTATCCAGACACCGATGCTTACACGTAGGAAAAAAGCGCCCCTTTTTTAAACCGATATCAAAGTTAAGTTAGAAAGGCATGTAAACAGGGTAAAATAAGTGAACCGGCTGTCATTCGCTCCGACGAGTCGTGATAAATGGCATTGGGAGACATTCTCGCGTGTGTTGGATCATCTTCGCTGCTCAATGTTGACCAGCATGGAAAACATACCAGTAGAAATGGAAATGATGTCTGAATATATAATTTTATACGTTTGACAGGCTGATGGATCAACAACACTGAAAACGCCTAGTAATAATCCGCCAGTTACTCCTAATTATCAAAAAAAAAATTGTGATTGATTGATTATTGTTTTTGGATGGAATACCATTTAAGTTAATAGAAAATGTATTTCCTTTTTCGTTTTAAATGCACGCCATTGGTGTTAACAGGCGATTAACAATTGTAAACACACGCAGTTATCCGCCATCTCCGGGATTTCCCGTATGGTGTGTATATACTTTCCATTATAAATAGGGCCGCGGGAATATTTTTAGTAAAGCTCCGGTTTCCAACCTCATGTTATTCCCTATATCATGTATATGTTGATTGATGATGATGATTGATTGATGTTTTACGGCCACTTTTGTGCACAAGGTTGGCTAAATGGGCCCAGCGACTTCCAAAGGTAATGAGACGAAGTGAAAGACGAGATTCGAACACGGGTGGTAGTGATCTGTGGTCCAGCACGCTACCGCTAGACCACGGAAGCGCCCCTTATCATGTATATGTGGAATCAGTCTGGTGGGAAAATTTCCTAACTGGCAACTGGTCAATTAGCTGACTTTAGTTAATTTTGACGAATTTATTGGAATTAGTAGTTAGGTGATGTTTTATAAGAAGCAATCCAAATGCCTTGAATCAAGCATGAAAATACTAACTTGATGCACAAGTTAGCTTTATTGGAATGCTACTTGAAAATCATTCTGAATTGTACATTGGAGGAAAAATGGGGGGGGGGGGGGTCGTCGTTCGGGCAGAGTGTTGGAGATGACGGATGGATAAAGTTTCGAGTGTATGTCCAAAAACGCAGTCATCTGAGTAGGATGGCTGCCAACTGCCATGAATGCAAGGTATTTATTGGGATAACTGAAATAAGTGTTATCATATAGTATCATCAATATTAACTCAAAGTTAACTCAAGATTATCTGCAGTTTATTCCCTTTATGTCACTTAGTTAGCCCAATCAATTAACAGTGAAACATTTGGTGGTGTCTCCATTCCATTATATCATACAGGTGAATCTCCGCTAATTAAGCCACAATTTATCTAGTTACAATTTCCACCGCACGAATCAGTGGTGGATGGTTGCCATGACAACAATATCACAGTAGGATGTAGATATCATGGTAAGTAATAACATAATTTGTGTAATTTTGAAAGTGATCAACGATTACAGTGCATCCTAGAAATGGATATTACGATTACTTGAGATCGTCTAATCGATTATAATCGATTACGATTACTCCCATCATGCCTTATTCCGCACCGTGGAAGCAGATGCTCGGAAAGATTTCTCTTCGTACACTGCTGTGTGGTTTCTTGGCAAGACTCAGATTGTGGCAATTTCACGACATATTACTTTTGGATAAGATCGTTTAGATACAATGGTACTGTTCCATTCAGTACATTGAATATGTGAAACGGGAACTTGTAGATTGACCTGAAAGTACAGGAAGCCAGTGCAGATGAACAAGAACTGGGGTTATGTGGTCTCTTTTGCGAGCGTGTGCCACCAGACGTGCAGCACTGTTCGGCACTCACTGTATGTAGGTAAGAGAGAGCGAGAGAGAACGAGATTGAGTGAATGAATGAGTGAGATCAATTATAATAATTTAGACTAAATTCTTGCATGTTTCATCATTTATGTACTTATGTATAATTCCTATAATTATTATTTGAAAATAAAAGGACTTACATATAGAATGCTAGTTCTTTTGTCTTGAAATCGACCACGAAGGTTAAATGGCACACGAAATGATACACGAAGATGAAGACGTTCATCTGGCCATGTTTTATGCGCGACTGAAACACGTTGAATACTGTCTAATGAATAGAGACCAGAATTACTAATTGTAGTTTCGGTGTTATAACTGGGGCGCCTGCGTGGTCTAGCGGTAGCGTGTTGGACCACAGATCACTACCACCCGTGTTCGAATCTCAGCGTTGGGCAAATCTGAAGGTTGTTTCATCTTTGACATTTGGAGGTCGCCTGGCCCATTTAGCCTGCCGTGTGCGCACAAGTGGCCGTAAAACATCAATCATCATCTCCAGTGTTATAACTCTAACACTATGGTCTGTAAGTATAGTGTGTGGCATTGTTAGTGTGTTACGTTAACACTGCCTGTATATGGTATATGAGCTGATAGATACAGTCAACGTGGTACGTTAACTCTATCAGTTTGCTGTATGACACCAGATTAAGGCATTCCTTATTACCAAAGGAACGTTGTAAACGCTTCAGTAGTATTGGGTGATCGATTATAGCAGAAGATCAATCAAGCATAGTTAATACAGTCATGGATCCCTAATAAAGAGCCTCAGCAATGTCACTGTGCACTTCTCAAGAGAAAAAATATCTGTTGCATGACCTCTACCATAAGCAGACTGATAACCGCCAGAGGGGCCACTGTGCGCTAACTTCTCTTCTATACACCTTGCCATTGCCTTTTCAATAAGTTGAAAGGAAAGTTAGAAATAGGATGGCAATCCTTGGTATCTTCCTCGTCCTATCCCGATCTTTTAAGTAGCGAGATCATGGTGGTTCATTTCAAACACAACGGCATCACTGACTCAGCCATTGACATATTAGTAATGGCTGTATTAATAACAGTATTAAAGAATAGTTTGGATTATTTGAAAGGTTCGTCAGGTAAACCATAAAGAGATATTGAAGTATTTGAGGCATACACAATAATTGACAATATCAAATCAGAGATCAATGTTTGAGGGATGAGATGGGTGTAGAATTCCATAGATGATTCGACGAAGCAAAGCAGCTGGCTTCGTCCATCCGTACTTAAGAGGAAATGCCAAGCGTTCCAAGAGTTCAGTGTAAAAGGTCGAATGTGCCTACTGACACACCTCTTCTTTATTACAAAAGATCAATTGGCCTTCCTTTTAAAGATATCTTACTGCAACAGTTGCATAATCGTTTCTCTTCAGACAACTGCTGGTCAATGAGTGCTTTGCTGAGTCTAATACCATCTTTAATGGTCAAACCAAGGATGCCTTCCCCAGATCAATTTGAACCATGGCATGATGAGCTGTCAACTCTGAGGTCATTAGATAATGAGGTATCCAGATGGTTCAATTTGTGGCCAAGGCAGTCTGATAGGACAGATGTAACTGAAACTTTGATGAAATCCATAGTATATCAGATCCAGATTCCTTTCCGAACATTAGAATTTTACTTGTATTAGGATGTACTCTGCTTGTACAAAAAAACTTTCCCAATATATATAGATACTGAAAGAAAAGAAATCTTTGATAGAAAAGAGCAAAATGAAATAAAACTCTAAACATATCTAAAAAGGAACCAGATGTAATGTCGCAAAGCTGAACTAGATTTATGATTTATGGAAATAGATAAACAGAATAGAAACGGAAGCATACGAGAATAAAATAAATTACAGGGGATTGACTATGTTCGACTTCAAGGAACATAATAATGTTATTAAAAATAATGCAAGGACACTGAATGGCCTAAATTGTGCCGATGTGTCGTTAAACAACATTCATCCATCCTTATTAAAAATAATGCAAAGAAGTTTATTTATCAGCAAATTGTACAGCTCTTATTGGTTATCGTTGTACAGTGCCCTTGAATAGCTCTTGCTAGTAAATCTATTTTAAAAAGGACAACATATGTCATCTAAAAGAAGAAATTATTATCTACTTTTGGAATACGGACAGTTTGGCAGTGTATTAACTTGGGAAACTTTTGGTAACCTGGGGCATCCCGGCCGCCCTAAGGGAAAAGTTGTGCATTTTTATATCCATAACTTGTCGATGCATATTTGTGCTGTAATAGTGTTGAGGTATATGTACTTTGTGTATGACACATGTCTCTGCACAACTGAATAACAAAAACGAAAATTATGCTAAGTATAAAGTTTACTCCAATAAAACCGTTTGTCCTCATCCATGGAGTAAAACGGCCCCTCGCCTGAGGTACTCTAATATTAGGTTTAACCGTTGTAATGATAAACAAATAAAGTGTTTTATTCCTTATTTTACTCATCGTGAACAAAAGTACTCATCAATCCTCATCACTCATCGTTAATGACATTAGACTCGTCATTGTTCTATACGTCTTCTATTGTTTCTTCGACAATAGAACATCGTCACACAATACTGATAATATTGATTGCACTTCTACAGTTATCCCGCTCTATTGATCTTACATCCGGCACCTTCCTGTTTCCTATCTATCTGCTACTGTCTATATTACTCGACACTGAAATCACCTTTGGAATCTGCATCATCACAGGCCTTAAAATCATTATATTGTTGAACATATTATACTACAGTAATGACATGCAGATAGTTCGCGGCAGTTACAACAGCTTAATCATCAATCAAACTACTTATCATTAATTATAATATGTCAGAACAGATTACAGTTATCATTAGAAGCACTATTCTGCATCGTTATTACACTCATCACTGAAAACACTATTACACTCCTCTTCATTGGTGCTTTTGTCAACTTTCTTGGACCTTTTTTTGCCGGGTGTTTCGCTTTACCTTTCCCTGTACTCTTTCCCTTGGCTTCCTGTCGCTTTTTCAAATGGCGCTTGAAAGGAGAAGATGTTAAGATGGTTGCTGACTGTCTTTCTTGTGCGAGGTCGCCGCCATGACAATGTCGGAATTGGCGATAAAGAAAGAATGGTGTTGCTCATGCTAGCTGGATCATCAGATGCGCTATTGCACGCATGAGTTGTGACAGTGTTGGTGATAGTAGATGGTCCACCAGCCTGGAAGAGCATGGTCTCTAAATCACTGTTGGTCACTGGTGAACCAACCGACTGGTCGATGGTTTGGACAGTACTAGAGGCAATGTTGGCAGAATAAGATGTTTGGACAGTTAGGGTGGTTGCAGATAATTGAGTGCTTTGAGTGGTCAAAGATGGTCCGTCTGTCTTCGGCATTAAAGACTCTTCAGTTGTATGGCTGGAAACTGTTGGCAATGGACCAACAACTGCTGACTAATCTGTGACAGCTGCCCCTTCATCTATCATGTGAGCGTGAGACGCAACAATATCGTCATCCGTGAATTTGTTCAAGTCAAATGTCCAGAGTCCTCAGACCAGGAATCCCGTCACGGCTTTGTCGCGTTTGGCTGATCTCAAGAAAGTCTTCCCAAAGACCTCCGCCATGCAGGCCTGCCACTTACCCAAAGACAACAAGTAGGGATAAATTAGGGATATCTTCGACAAAAAAGTAGGGATAAAAATAGGGAAAATAGGGATAGTTCACAGAAAAAGTAGGGATTTTGAAGGTTGTTAAATGCAATGTTTGCAGCACTATGCTTGTTTGGTGGGGGTTCAGGACATGCACAAGAGTATAACAACATTACAGTCTTGGGAGTGATCTGAAAATTTAAGTAAATTCAGTGCTAATTATTGTTCATTTGTAACCCTGTTTTGTTTGATTAGCCGATATACAATTGATAATGTACGTACTCAATATTTTAATGGCCTTACCACCATTGATCTAAATTGAGTGATGTTCAGTTAGCTTTCTTCAATTGGAACAGTTGGCTAAAGAGGGTGCCTGTCATCTCCTGTAATATATTTATTGAAAAAAACATATTTACAATACAATCAGAAATAATACTTGTAATACTAAAATTTATAATACTTAAGATCAGTTAGATAATACTGTTGCAGTATCACAAGGTCATCAAACTTAAATGGAACAAATTACAACATATTCTAAATACTGAGAGTATGACATAAATAATAGCATAAAAATAAATCATGCATAATGCTGACATGACTTGAACAAAACAGAGATTCACTCATTTACATAACACAACAACTACATCAACTCTAATAAACAATTCTCTGAGGCTTCTAATTTATGACTTCTTAATTTTATTCAGCTTCTTCTCATAGTTGTTGATTAACCTTCTCTTCTTATCATTGACACAAATCCAGTTTTGCAGAATACTTCTGGAGAAAGAGATGGTTGCTCACTTGTCCAAACATTCTTGTTATGGGAGAGGGATCTCTCTACATCTGCATTCCCATGTGATATAGTCAGGAGACAAGGGTTGAATTTGTGAAGTTTCATGAACTTTGGCTATCCTGAAGAGTTCCTTAGCTGGAAGACATTTTTTCCAGTAGTGATCCACTCTGTGGTAGGTAGTCTTGTCTGTGGCATGCTCCTTCAAGTACAAGTTCTCAGGTATATCTTTGTGTGTATATACTATCCACTTTTCCAATGCGGAATCCACCTCTATGTCAGTTAGAACATGAGGAACAGCTGCAATGAGTTTCTTCAGCCATTTTGTTGTTCCATGTTGGTATTGCATCAGTGGATGTAAAATCTCTAGATGCCTTCAGGATATCATCATCAATGGGCAAGCGGCTGATCAGATAGCTGGAGATGGTGACATATAATTCTCTCATCGCCTTGATCTCTATCTCTGGTGGCATATTTTCTGAAGCAGCAGCGCCACATTTTACCTCAGAATTGGGAAGCTGGTTATCCCCCTTCTTATAATCAACCTCTTTAATCTTTTTGTTAAGCATATCTGCCTTTAGATATCTACCAAACACTCTGCTAACCAGAGAACAACATTCATTGTCGAGAATATGAACAACAGGGCCCTCGGTCTGGAATAACATTAGGAAAGGTTCAAAAATATTAGCCAGTGATGCTACAAATTTAAGCTTGGTGATTGTGTTCTTGTCTTTCAAGCATGCATATTTTCTGTGGTTATTTATAATTCTTCTCATGCTCCGTTGATAGTAGGTGTTTCAAGAAGTAGTCACAGACTGCAGCATAATGCCTGATGACTCTTTCTGTAGCGCAACCAAGAGTTAACCACAGAGACTGAACATATTGAATTAAATACTTTCCCCTCAGTTCCATCTCTTGAAGGACTTCTAGGAAATCCTCCCGCTTGAACCAATAAAATAAGTCTAGGCAGAGTTGGTCCACTTCACTTCCATATTCTTTAACCCCATAACGAAAGGCGTTATGAGCAACATGAAGGCTGCAGGTGATAAAAGGAAGGAGGCCATGAAGATCCTCTGCCTTCAAACGCTCATCAGTGATCTTCCACACAACCTTGTTGACATTTGGTCCAACAGATGAGAGACTCAAGAGTTTTCCAAGATCAATCTTGTAATCTGGCTGGTTAAGGGTATCAAGTAATGCACGAGCAACATCAACGGCTTTGGCATG
Source organism: Paralvinella palmiformis (assembly GCA_025642065.1). Classification (NCBI taxonomy): domain Eukaryota; kingdom Metazoa; phylum Annelida; class Polychaeta; order Terebellida; family Alvinellidae; genus Paralvinella; species Paralvinella palmiformis. Next base: position 175,371 of record JAODUP010000811.1, on the reverse strand, counting down.
ATTGAAAAATGAAGCTGACAGGAAATGCACTACAATCTCCTTTCGGGAGTGTGACCAGTATCATACAATTACATCCATTTGCTTCATCACCGGTTGTGTTCTCATCATACTGTATTGTGAAATAAGTTCCACTTTCATTATGTCTTTGACTAACTTCTTTTTGAAATATGGACATAACCCATCAGATATAAGGTATGTAGCCTTTGTTCTGCTTAGGGGATAACTTGAGGATATTTGACCTGGAAACAGTGTTCTAAAGATATCACTGATACCATCACTGGAAGCAAATTACCAATCTTCTACACACATTTTAATTGTCCACAAAATATCAATTTTGCAAATCTTCTCTGTAAGACTTTCATCTCAGAATGTCACAAGTGTATTGGTAGTTTTAGAGGTAGATGCTGAACTGCTGGCACATGATTTTGAAATGTGTACATCTCCTAATACTTTCTGTCCTTTCTTACTATTTTGTAGAACAATATGTTTAGCTTCCTTTGTATGTGTGATAATTTGGGTGTTGCCAGAATTACTGCAGGAGAATCTTTTGTTGCGCACCAAACACAGTGCTTTGTAAGGATCAGTCAGATCTGGTTCACACCGTGTAGCCAAGAAGTTTGCCTGAGTGTCTTTCTCTGACAACCATCTTTCTTGGAACTTGGTATTTCCATGAGGCATGCCTATTTAAACAGTTTAGTTCATATAAATGTTCATATAACCTATCTGGTAACTAGTAGACTACATATATGTGGATATAATGGTACACAGGAGCTGAAATAAAAAAAAATTAAACTTGTGTGAACATGCAAACAAAGATATCCGAGCATAGTGTACCATTTCCTCAATATGTTCAAGAAAAAGGTTCACTTATACACTGGGGTATTTAGTTTACATATGCTACACATTTTCATGCTGAATGAAAAGGAGCAAAATCCCTCAGTTGTATTTTCATTGGGAATCGCAATGATTGATAATGAAATGAAGAGAAATACTCACCCCAAATTGACTCCATGATGTGTTGTGGTCAATGAGTAGCAAGGAGTCATTTTCTAAGAAACACTCTCCAGCCAACTCAACCAATCTGGAAAACTTGAAAAAACTAGTTAAAAAATAGGGATAATACCAAAAAAGTAGGGAAAATAGGGAGGAGGTGAAAAAGTAAGGAAAAGTAGGCAAAATAGGGATCAGTGGCAGGCGTGCGCCATGTCGTAGAATGTGATTTTCTTACCAGAATTCAAGACCATCCAGCTGTCTGTGGCCAAGTTGTAGTTGCTCTTCAAGGATTTGAAGAATGTTCGGTATAACGGCTGCATTCTGTGGGTGCAGCGGGGTGGCAGGGTGATCATGTAGATGTCGTGTTGTTTGGCATACGTCACTGCAGCCAACATCTTATGGCTATGATGACCATCAAGGACTATGATCTGGGGCACTTCCTTGGATGCATCGGTGAATGCCACAAAATGTTCCAGCCATTTTAGTAACAGATCATTGTCCGTCCAGCCGTTGGAACTATAGTACCCGAATGATTGTGACGGTGCACCAACCATTAGCTCCGATTGCACCCTTTTCCGGTGGAATATGAACATGGGTGGTGTGTATAGTTCCCTGCGGCATTCTTTCCACATATAATCATCACTGTTGCACCACACTCTCAGCTGGTAATTTTCCCAACCTGACGATGTCCCTTAGTGGCAACAACAGGTCCTGGTTTATGAACGTTGGATATTCCGATTTTATCCATGTTCCACAGACTAGATAGTGGGTATGAGCGCTCCTCAATCAATGAACGATAGGCGTAAAAGAATTCGCCAACCTTGAAACGGTTGAAACCCGTGGCTCTAGCAATATTGGTTGCCTGTGCAACATGGATGGTGAGGTCGTTACATTTTTTTAAACCGCATAGCCAGTAATACCCTGCAGCCGTGGCTTCGTGTTAGAACTAGAAGGGATGATTCACGCCCATTTTCTCGGCTATCTCATAGGCTAGGTGGCGCAGATCATTTGTTGTCAACCCAAACAATGCCTTTTCCATCATTCGCCACGTTTTTCCATGTCTACTTCCAAGACGGGCTGAACCTGATCTATGCTAACCTTTACTGGTTCGCTCACCTTTCCGTTTCGGTGTCTCATTAATGTTGATCTCGGGATACCCGTTGCGCGACTGACAGCTTTAAGTGGAACGCCTTCCTGAAAGTCCATAGGATTATACAGTTATGAAACCACACACACGCAGACGCACACGTAACATTACATATAGCAAAAAAATCACACACGCATGCACACACACACGTGTGTGTGTGTGTGTGTGTTTTGCCCCGTTATGATAGAGCAGTCTTACACCATGTAGTATATACACCAGTGGCGACTTATTCACCTTTCACATGTAATCCTTTAATATCGATCCCATTTCGATGAAAGTCGTCTTTACCCCATGTTACCTTACCGAAGTGACCAGCAGATTTGTTATAAATAACTCACATAATACATTGCTAGCACCTCTATGATGTGACATCCAGTTACAACTTATCGCTTTTCAACAAATCTCCGTATTGCAAATGTTTTCCACTTCACCGGGTTACATGCCCGGTTTCCATTAATTTACATATTTGTTAGCTTCCTGAAAGTTGTGTTTCGTAGAAGGATTCATAGCTGACGAACGTTGGCACGTACGTAAATAAAACAGAATTCTGCTTAACCTGTTTAACTAAACAAAGAAGATAGACAAATGCACTTTTAAATCAATAAATTGTAAAATGAAACCCGATATTTAATTGGGGAAAGGTTGTAATATATATATATATATATATTACACCCTTTGGAATTATTTTCAGATTAAAATGGAATCTATTAACTATTTGGAAATTAAAATTAGTAGTTATGAAGAGGAAATAGTTGTTTAAAAATTATATATATATAATTATTAAAAACGTTCATTGGTATAATTTTGTGATAATATACTAGTAACACTTGCAATCTTTTTATTTTTAAATAAAGTATTATCTCAATTTTAATTATTTTACTGTAACATTCTGCAATTAATTAATTGTCGGACTATCTTTAGGTAATTTGTATGGGGAATAACGAATTAAGTTACAATATATGAATATTATATAGTATATTATAATTTTATATAGATAATCCAAATGCGCATTTGAACATTATGATGAAAGAACACCAGCGTGACAAATAGGTATTATTAATTGGTTTATCAAAGGATCATTTAATGTTCTATGAACACAGTTTTAACCAAACTACTTCAGAAAATAGGCAGCTGCATAAAATAGCATCATATAGCTCAAATTATCATAGACCGAGAGGAAGAACTGGCACCATCATCATCGTACACATACCGTGTTTGTAAATAAAGCGGAAACCCCCCTACTGGTATATGGTCGTTGGTGAATGGTACCGTGGAACAAATTCAGATATTGATGTCAATTTGTCGTAATGCTAATCGAGCTACCAGCTACTACTACTACTAGAAATATAAAAAGATTTTAAAAATGGAGCTATATATATATATATATATATATATATATATATATATATATATATATATATATATATATATAATAAAGATGAAATGGTAGATTTTAACGTGGCTGGGAACCTCAAATGAGGGAAACACATATGGTCTGTAATTTATAGCTTCTCCGCGGAATCTAATTCTAAATAAATTTAAAATTTAGAATATATGGCATTTTCGATTGGGAAAACCTTGCCAGACAAACCTTGTCTGGCTAAAAAAACTCATCTTACTATAATGCCACGGCCGAGGCGTGAAGCTGCGACCTCCCGCACACAATGACCATAGCCATGTATGTATGTATGTATGTATGTATGTATGTATGTATGTATGTATGTATATATATATATGTGTGTGTGTGTGTGTGTGTGTGTGTGTGTGTGTGTGTGTGTGTGTGTGTGTGTGTGTGTGTGTGTGTGTGTGTGTGTGTGTGTGTGTGTGTGTGTGTGTGTGTGTGTGTGTGTAACATGATGACATTCTAAGTTTTATTTTTCCACTAAAATAAATCTCCTACTGCCACGTACCCTGACTTTCGAAACTTTTCTGAGGTAAATTAGTTAACTATAGAAAAGGGCATTATCTTCGTGAAACGTAATTAAATATAAAAATACATTATATTCCAATAACAAATAATTTAAATTATATATATATATATATATATATATATATATATTACACTACTACTAATAATAATAATAATCCTGAAATTTAAATTTTGGTTAAATGTCAGATGGCAGATATTTAGTGTATTCAGGCTGGGAAGAAAAGACGAAACCTCAACTATTTACAATGATCATGAAAAATATCATATGTTGTGGTACTATATGGCACCTATTTTTAGCCATTTTCTGTATTACATATGTGTGTTTTCACTATATTTCCCTTAATAACCTGGTGTATTGTATAAACAAATATTAAATAGCATGCATGTAGGCTATGTATGTGGGAATTTTATCTTAAAATAAATAATAATCAAATCTTGATAACCATGCATGCAAATTAAATGATTTAAGAATTTACAAGGACACATACTGATTAGTTTTTGAGATAATTTCCTGATAAATATATGCCGAATTACTAAAAATTCATACCAAAAAATACTATTTAATACTAATTCAATACAATTCAATACTAATATATGACAAATAGTATTCATAAAAACACTTTATGCGTGAGTTGAGATGATATATATATATATATATATATATATATATATATATATATATCTTTATAGTCGTGATAAACAAACAGAAACCAATTGAGCTAAATTGAACATGTATGTATTGAGGTTCGTTTGATTGAATCCATACCGTTCCATATTTACACAGTTAGAGGAATTCCCTCGGAAGCGTACAACTTCCGGTGACGTCATCTTCCATGCTGCCGTGAGGAGTTCGCCATCTTTTTGGCTTTCTCGTGGGTGCTGTCAGATCCAGCGTACCGTCTTATTCTCTGTACATAAGTGACATGGTGCGAATAACATTACACGCCACATCAATATTATTGGTTCTTTAAAACTGGACGTTGGTTCTGCGCGAAAATAAGGTAAATATTCGTTAAATTGATGCTGTTTTCGTGAGGATTTTGGCACAATGGCCTACAGCTGTTCCTGTCTCACGGAGGCCATAGGCAGGCGATACATTTAAAACCCGCGTAAATAGTTAAGTTTTCTGTGTATCAGCCATATTATATTTAACTATGAGCACATATTAGTTAGTATACAATATGCCGATGATTTGTTTTTGAAACGTTGGATATAGAACCTTCTTGTTTATTTGTGAGCGATGATATGGTCACTGGTGTTGGTAGATCTAAGTCTTAGACTAAGTCTAAGACTATGTGAGTATGTCTATGACTGGATCAACTTTTTACTTTATGAACTTGTCACTTCTGAACTGATTAAATGGTTAGCATGACGTTTTGCTAGCACAATTTCTTTGTTATTCTTTAAATTGATGACGGTGTTATAGTGTACACATTGATTGTATATGTGTGTCTGTATACATAATCAATACATAATACAAATCATGATTCAACATACGACACATTTGTATTCGCCTACAATTTGTGTTTATTAGCTGGTTAGAGTTAAACCATACTGATTTATAACAGCCTTTTTAATTTCATAAAGAATACTATAATTGTGCAACACCATCTAAATATATTATTATTTAATATATCTGTTCATGAAACCTCGTAATTCATGTATGGTAACTTGATAATAGTTTCGAAGCGGTTACGTATCCGAGCATTGGAACCCTGTATCTCAGCGTTATAGGTCCGAGCACTCAATGCGCATGCGCCAATTATTCCTTGTTTGCTATTACTCCCGCTCAAATATGGTGGCCAAGCATATCTACTAAGTAGTAGTTACATTTGGGTTGAAAGTAGAAGATGCTTTTGATAGTTTTGAAGAGGTACAAACGAAAATCATAGAAATCGACAATCGAAAGAACAGACATGCTTTAGACGTGCTTTACAAATAATCGGGGTTCCCAGGTATCCTAGAAAACCTGGAATATAACAAGTTAATTTTCCCCGTCCTGGAAATGTCCTTGAATTTGACCAAATCTAAAAATCTCACAGAGAAAATACTGCCTTTGGAAAAACCCCACTCAGAATTTAAAAAAAATGAATAAATAATATACCTGTACTGGTTGTAGAAAATAAGATTTCCTTGGCTGCTGGAACCATAAAATAATGCATTTCTTATAAATTTTAGATTTTCCTTTTAATATCATTATAATGTCTATTAATAGACAATCTAATATCTTTATTAAACGCCAGTAGCAGTAATTACAATTAAAAAGGATCATGAAATTGCTGAGATTTATAATAATATTGCTGATGCGTGGTTCAGAATCAGATGCTATCACCAACGAACACGATTCCAATGCTCGGAGGATTGCTGTTCTGCGTCCGAGCACGGGAAACACCCAAGCTTGACGCACACGTGTAGAGTAAAAATGGGTCAGTAAAAAATCGGTTATTTTTGACCAATGTATTAACATGCATGAACATGTCACATCAGTATGCCGAGCTGCCTACTACCATCTTAAGAACATCCACTGTTTAAAAGCATTCTTGACACAAGAATCACTTGTAACTGTAGTTCATGCCTTTGTTACATCTCGTATAGACTATTGTAACTCCATGTTATATGGCATATCTGATTGTAACATTTAATCGCCTTCAGAGAATTCAGAATAGTGCAGCTCGCATTGCAACAAATACTAGAAGATATGATCATATCACCCCAATTCTTCAAAAACTACATTGGCTACCTGTTAGACAGCGTATCCATTTTAAGATTATGTTAATAACTTATAAATCTATTAATGATATGGCGCCAGAATACCTGTGTGAACTGGTTTCCATTAGAAAGTCATCCTGAAAACTCAGGTCATCCAGTCAGATACTATTGCAGTTGCCAGTGTCTAGGCTCAAGTCATATGGTGATTGTGCGTTTAGTGTTGCAGCCCCCACTTTGTGGAATAAGTTGCTGGCAAATATTAGAAATGCGTCGTCTCTTGGAAATTTTAAGTCTCTTCTAAAAACACACATATTTAAGGTAGCTTTCACAGATAAATAATTATTATCTTTTAAATCATAACAGGGATTTTACAGACATTATTTGGAGTATTATTATATTACATATTATTTGTACAGCGCCTTTGAATGGCTCCTGTTAGTAAGGGCGCTTTATTAAATATATATTATTAGAGTACTCTGACCTTTATCATCAACGGACACGATTCCGATGCTCAGATACGTAACAACAGCCTAATAGTTTTTAGGTACATGTGACATATTATGTGTGTTAATTGATTAAACACAGAAGATGAAATATCTTTCTTGCTATAGAAAATTTAAGTCTATTTTCCCCTAAATAGTTAAGTGTCATCAATTACATTGTGGTCGGGTCTCCGAATAACATTATTTATGAGGATGTATTGTTATTCAAAACCTGAACTCCGAGGTGATGAAGTCTGCATATATACCTTCACACTGACTATGAGAAAAAGAGTTGTAACTGTACACCCATTTTACTTTTGGGAGCATGATAGTATGCAAGTGGGAACATCTGCTGTTTCTTATTTCTAATCTGTTGGTTAGCACAGAATGTATGCAGTGCGCCACCCCAGTCTACCAGATGCTCACCGTATTTGAAATTTGTCAATGATTCAGCGTGTTTACATTAGCCGACTGCATTTAGTGTGAGACCATATTGATTGCTCCATTATATGTACAGGCGGCAAAATTTATTGAGTTTGATTAATGCTGTGCAGCATGTGGCTGCATTTTACTTTATATCGTCAGAGTTGGTATTGTACTCCTATCAACGTCTGGACTTTGCCCAGTCCACTTTCAGTTTAGACACTTGTAAGTCAAGTCAACTTTTGTTAGCCATGTTCCCTTGCACAGTTGCAGACACAATTATTTTCTTGATGATGGCACTTCAGGTTGGAGTTTGAGATAATGCATTTGGCTAAATTGCTATGATAATATTATTGTCATAGGTGTTGCATGTTTGAACAAAATTCTGCCTTTGTTGGCTCTGCATTATTAACAGAGTGGTGTACATTTGCTTAGAGCTGTGAAATCTACATGGAATCTCCAAATTAGTTTGGCGATATTTATCCAATTTTGAAACATTAGACTGTTAAGCTCCTACACAAGGAAATTAATTTTCAAGGCATGTTCATGTGTGGCATGATTTACCGAATCCCGGCGTGGGCATATCTGAAGGTTGTTTTATCTTTGACTTCGCTTCGTTACCTCTGTAGGTCGCTCGGCCCATTTAGCCTACCATGCGCACAAAAGTGGCCGTCAGTCATCATCTTCAACTGTTTGTGTGATTATACATAGAGCACTGACATTCTATTATATTTAATAGATTGTGTAGCAAGTAAATTAATTTCTTTATTGAGTAGCTTGTGTATATTTAGTATAGTAGCTTAGCTGCTATCTAATCTTCCAAACTGCTTTGTGTATTATTTTGGCAAGCAACTTATTTAAAATGTGGTGGGGTTTGGAGAAAAAAAACTTGCTGACCACATCTCATTAGGTGCTTTGATGCCGTTGGATGGGATCAGATAACCTTATTTTCATGGAGTTAACCATAAATGGTGAAGGACAAGTTTTATGGGTACTTTTAACAGCAGTTCATGTGTGTTCAGAACTGCATAGCTAGGGTTGTTACACAGTCGCCTCAGTTTTCTCATTCTGTGCCACTCCCAGACATGGGGTCAATTCCGGAATTCGGATTGATTATTTAAAAAAAATTGAATTGACAAATTTTGAATTGGAATTGAATGTTTCGTACAAAATAAATTAAATCCACGAAATGATTTACCATTTAATTTGTTAATTCAGAAATATTTCTTCCATAACAATCCTACTTAGAATTGGTATTCCAGGTAGGTACTCTGAGTACCTACTCTTGGTAAAAAGTAGTTGGTAAAATTGGAATTGATCAAATGGAATCGACCCCTTGTCTGGCCACTCCTGAAATCACTTCATTTGCTCCCTGTTCAGTCTTGGATCATTTTCAAACTCTGTACCATTGGCTATTTAATGCTCTCTTCTAGAGAACCTTCATATCTATGTTCCATGTTTTCGTAACACCAAATGCCCCATTCACCTGGCTTTCACTTGCTATCTTTTCCGGGGTTAAAACTCATGCTTTTTCAGTTGCTGCCCCCATTCTTTGGATCTCACCCCCTGAAGATGTTACGTCATCAAGTAGCCTAGTTTCTATCAGTCACCATTTGAAAACACCCCTGTAGGCTTGCTTATCCCTCCTAAGTTTTCATTGCATCTGATCATTTGTTGATAAATTTGGCTGTGTAGCCCTCCCCCAGCCAATCAGATCATCTAAAAGAAACAATGCTTGCATCTGCTTGTCCTGTTATGATGGCCGTCAAAGAGAAGGGGACGAGACAAAATACTTTTAATGGAAAATCCAATCTATTTCTGGCCCATTAAAGAGATCCAATCTCATAATCGGCCAAATAGTTAATATAATAATGTATATTTATTAAAAATCGCTCTTAGGAATATTGTACTATTCTATTCATTAATTTGGTGAGTAATCCATTTTTAAAATACATGTATGCTACTTTGGCTTGTGATGATAATGTTTTACGGTCACTTTTGTGCACATGGTAGGCTAAATGGGCCGCGTGACCTCTGAAGACTTGTGAAACCAACAGTTGACAATTCTATTGCACTGGCTCTGATCTTATCTTGTGTGGTGATGACACGGCCCAGTCAGAAAATAATTTATATCTAATCTTGCTTTCACATGTATCCTATTTCTAAACCAACAAAGAGGGTAATGCTAGATGTCACATTTTGACTGTTCTGGCATGTTTACTAAGTGATAATATGGCTAACAGAAATATACACACATTAGATTGGCATATTTTATGGGGGGAACGCTGAGAGAATGTGGTGAAGTATAATTGGCACCAGAAAAGCTTTAGAATTAGCTTACGAAGTTGCCAAAAAGCAGCCTTTCTAGTAGTGAATAGCGTAAATACTAGCTGACTCCTTACAAAAAGTAGGCAGCAACTCACTTGTGGTGGCCTGTAAAAAACATTGTGACAGCATTGCCCTGACGTTGCTGGAGGAAGGGGGGGGGGTGGTAGTGAAGGGCTGGCTGGCTGGGTAGTGGTAGTAATACTAACCGAGTAGTGTCCCTTTTGCCATTTTGATCTTTTTATAAAGCACTTGTAATTTTAATTGCTCAATGCAGTGTTTTTTTTTGTCCATCACATCCCTGTGAACTGTAATTGCCACCAAGCATCACCTAACTATAACAGGCATTGTCTCCTGAATATGAAAGTAGCTTTGTAACCTGTTTCTGCCACATTCTGTGGCAGAAATTAGCTTTCTGTTGGCAGAAATGATAATTCTGAAAATGGGAGCTTAATTGAACATGGTGCAGCAATTGAAGTTAAAAATTTATAGTAAGATTCTGGGATCCTTCTTAAGGATTGCTAGATGAAAATTTATAAGGGTTTCAAGAACAGAGAAATTGGCAGAAACCACCAATTTGAAAAACACAATCAAGTTTATTTAGTTAATATTGATATGACATAAGTTATAACATCAAAAGGGGGCTTCCATGGTCTAGCAGTAGGGTGTTGGACCACAGATCACTACCATGTGTGGGCATGTCTGAAGGTTGTTTCATCTTTGACTTCACTCAGCCCATTTAGCCTACCCTGTACACAAAAGTGGCCATAAAACCCCAATCATCAACATCAAAACCAAGTTTATACTGCTGCATTGACATGACAACCTTTAGCAAAGAAATGAAGGAAGTTAATCATTGTGATTAGGTGAAATGTTGAAGTCTGTATGTCCTCTGATCATCCTGTAACAGATAACCACCTTTGCTGGCTTGGCCACACCAAGTCGGTTTCGGTGTTTCCTGTGCACGGCTTGTGCCATGGGCAGAAACTGCCAACCCTGTGCACAAGTTCAAATGTCAAAAACACTGTCAGTTGAAGCAGATCTTCAAAGATCAATCCTGTGATGAAGGCTAGGATGTAGATACTAACCAAGGAGAACTACCAAGGAAATAATTAATTAATTTTTAAAGAAATATATATTCTACTGGACTATTTCTGTGAAAATGATGGCTGAAACCTATTATTGTGGTGGTAGAAACTGCCAACCCTGCTCTGATCAATTTTTCTTTTGAGGCTTCAATAAAGCAGGAAATCTGTGAACGAGCACCCTTCTTTCAGAATATGATACACCATGTTGAATGACATCACCACAACAGTTTTGTGCTGTTCATGCATTTGTGCTATGGCTTTGTGCAGCCGACCTTCAAATGCTTTTGCCACTCTCTCTCAGTGTTCCAGCTAGGTTTTGATGGTCAATTTTGGAATTTATTATTTAAAAAAAATGAATTTGAATTGAGACATTTTGAATTTGAATTGAAACATTTTGAATTGGAATTGAAGTTTCCTACAAAATAATTAAATCCAAAAATTAATTTACCATTTTTACAATGTTAACACTTACATGTGGTGTTACCAATATACTGGAACTATAATGACCCAGAACTTTGTTTTGTTGTTCAGGGAGAATCCCCAGACTGTCACTTAATCAGCACAGCCTCTATGTTGGAGTGGTTGAGAAAGCTCCTCCCCCACTACTCACAGGGGAGCAGTGTAGAAAGATGGAGCTGAAATACCCTGAGGGTGGACACTGCCAGAGTGTTTTATGACCTCAGGTTTTTTTTTAACGTCCCCCTTTATTTTAAATAATTCAGTGGAGACGGCAGCGCCATTTCACGTGGTCAGTCACCCACGATGTTGTGAGCTGAGAAATTAATCTCTGGAAGAGTTTCGACCTCTTACAGGGTTCGAACCTGTGACCCTTGGCACCAAGTGCCGGGTGCTTAACCGCTGGTTCCTTATATATATATATATATATATATATCAGATATGCACACCAACTGTGGCACCCCAAGTGAGCATTTAACCAATTAAAATGGTCTGGATACCATGGGCTCCGCCCCCACTGTGACACCACCAGATATCATACCTGTAATCTATATAGATATATTGCTATTTAGGAATTACTTAATTTTATCATCTGACCAGGAATGCCAATCTGGAGCCAAAGATTGCCCCTCCTCTCCTCAAACTGTGACTACTATAGCCTGTCCTCAGACCTAACTGTTTAATAACCATTTGAGAGATTTTGTAAACTTACCATATGTCATTGGTTTAGTACCCAGCAGGGTTGTGAAAGTAAATACAGGATCTGACCCCTGCTGGGCGGAGTTAAGCAAATACATTCATTTCAAGGCTCCTACTGGACAGTGGAATATAAACACACCTTTTATGATTAGAAAATATACTCTTACATGGGGATGCACCCTAGACTATGATCCACCACTTGATATAATCAAATATCTCTTTAGCTAAAAGCGCCTTGTGGTTAGGCTTTCGCTAATTTTACCAGGTTAACACTTACATATGCTGTTACCAATAAACTGAAACCAAATTGATCCAGAACTTTGGTTCCTTATATATATATATATATATATATATATATATATCAGATAAGCACACTGACCATGGGACCCCATGTGAGCATTTAACCAATTTAAATGGTCTGGATACCATGGGCTCTGCCCACAACACTGTGACACCACCACAGCATACCTGTAATCTATATAGAGATATTGCTATATAGGAATTAACCCCCATTCAGTGTTTAGAACAGGCAAAATTAAATCCACAAATTAATTTACCATTTAATTTTTTAATTCAGAAATATTTCTTCCATTACAATCCTACTTGGAATATATGTTTTCCAAGTAAGTACTTGGAGTATCTACTCGTGGTAAAAAAAATGGAATTGGAATTGACAAAATGGAATTGACTCATGTCTGGTGCAGTTGGCAGATGGAGGGCACTTGTTTGTGAAAGGTATTTTTGAGGGCACATCATTTGAAATCAGTTTTTTTAGTTAACTTTGGCATTTAGTTAATATTCATGAAATGGAGCTTGTGACAGTATCATAATTACCAATAACACCGGGTACCCTATAAATACACAGGGCACAAAATAAAATGTACAGGGCGCAGTTAAATAGGGGCAGGGTGTTGCGCCACCATGTAATGGCCTAGCTGGAACACTGTCTCTGCTTCCCAATCCCACACAACACACTTTATTTGCAATGAAGCTCTTCATTAGAATTTCACACTGTCTAGTCTGAATGAACTGCACCCATCTTCCTTATAAATGCAGACATTGTATCAGTTCCTGAACGTGTCCATTTAGAACAAATTGTATAATGCCTTGATTCAGTTTCCTTTACTGTAGGCTTTTCAATGTTATTCATCTATATTGGTAATTCAAAACACTGAGTGATGCCTGTCATTTCTTTTTGGGATCTTTCACGCAAACAGACGTAAACATTTCCATTTTCGTGGATGAGAAAAAATATGTGCATACACAAGTAGAAAAGGCATTTCTATCTAAACAAACAGCAAACGACACAGTTGTCAAACGCCTAATATGACTGTGCATCAATCACAAAGCTTTCATCTATGTGTTTAATAAGATTAACACAACGCTTGCATATGCAGATATTGCGGCTTCTCCGTGGTCTAGCGGTAGCATGTTGGATCACAGATCACTACCACCATGTTCGAATCCTGGCGTGGGTATATCTGAAGGTTGTTTCATCTTTGACTTCACTTCATTACCGTTGGAGGTCGCTCGGCCCATTTAGCCTTCTGTGCAGTTGACCCTATGCCTACATGGCTTGTGAAAGATTGTCTGGATGTTCTGATAAACCCAATTACAAATATAGTTAATAAATCATTATCTCTGGGTGTTTTCCCAAGATCCATGAAAGCTGCCCTTGTAAAACCATTAATAAAAAAACACACTATGGACTGTAATATTCTAAACAATTACAGACCTGTTTCAAATCTTACATTTTTAGCTAAAGTTATAGAAAAGGCAGTTGCTTTTCATCTAAACAAATATTTAATCAATAATAACCTTAATGAATCACTACAGTCTGCCTATAAAAGTGGTCACAGCACTGAAACAGCCTTGGTTCGAGTGAAAAATGATATTATGATGTCAATTGATCAAGGTAAGCCAGTAATACTTGTTCTTCTGGACCTGTCTGCTGCATTTGATACAGTTGACCATAATGTACTTTTCTCTAGGTTAAAAGACATGTTTGGTCTGTCAGGTAGAGTACTTGAATGGTTTAGATCCTATCTGGAACAACACTCCCAGAGAGTGTCTGTTCATGGTATTTTATCTGACATTCAGTTTTTGTTATCTGATGTACCACAGGGTTCAGTTCTTGGTCCTCTGGTTTTCACAATGTATACCCGTCCTCTTGGGATCATTGCGCAGCGATATGGGGTTAAATATCACTTGTATGCTGATGACACTCAGCTGTATATATCACTGGATCCTGATAATGAGTTAAATTTCTCCTCTTCCTTGAAGAATTTAGAACATTGTATTGCCGATATTCGGCTATGGATGACTCAAAATCTTCTAAAACTAAATGATATAAAACAAATATTTTATATTTGGCATCACCACATTGTGTTAAATCCCTAAAGACACCAGCATTACAGATGGGTGCATCTTCGATTACCCCTAATGAGTCAGTAAAAAATCTAGGGGTTATTTTTGACCAATGTATTAACATGCATGAACATGTCACATCAATATGCTGAGCTGCCTACTACCATCTTAAGAACATCCACTGTTTAAAAGCATTCTTGACACAAGAATCACTTGTAACTGTAGTTCAACTTCAAGCCTTTGTTACATCTCGTATAGACTATTGTAACTCCCTGTTATATGGCATATCTGATTATAACATTAATCGCCTTCAGAGAATTCAGAATAGTGCAGCTCGCATTGTAACAAATACTAGAAGATATGATCATATCACCCCAATTCTTCAAAACCTACATTGGCTACCTGTTAGACAGCGTATCCATTTCAAGATTCTGTTAATAACTTATAAATCTATTAATGATATGGCGCCAGAATACCTGTGTGAACTGGTTTCCATTAGAAAGTCATCCTGAAAACTCAGGTCATCCAGTCAGATACTATTGCAGTTGCCAGTGTCTAGGCTCAAGTCATATGGTGATTGTGCATTTAGTGTTGCAGCCCCCACTTTGTGGAATAAGTTGCTGGCAAATATTAGAAATGCGTCGTCTCTTGGAAATTTTAAGTCTCTTCTAAAACACACCTATTTAAGGTCGCTTTCACAGATAAATAATTATCTTTTAATTCATTACAGGGTTTTTACAAACATTATTTGGAGTATTATTATATTACATATTATTTGTACAGCGCATTTGAATGGCTCCTGCTAGTGAGGGCACTTTATTAAATATACGTTATTATTATTATTTGTCGGTTATTGGAATAGAATGTTGTTAGGTTTGCAGGACTTAGTTCCCTGGTTTTATTCTTCTAACTGAATGAAGTGGTTTCCAGTGAAAAGTTCCTATTTTCGTGCTTTGATAAGGGTCACTTTCCTGGCGAGGTCAGAGACTAGGTGGCATCAGCAAAATTTAATATAGGATGGTGAATTTGAAATTAAATTGTCATGAAAGTTTTGCAACATTTAATGTAGGGCTGCATTTTGTGAACGGTGAAGTTTGTTTATTGTCTGCTGCGATGGTTATACAGAAAGAAATTGCTTCTTTGTTTGTGATGTTTGACACATTTTTGGGGCAACACGGACCGGGAACATTTGTTACTTCAGCTTTGCCACATTATGGGATGGTAGTGCATAGGGTTGGTTGTGCCGAGCTTCCCGTATTCCGGACGGAAGCATTTGCGCGTGGGAGCACAGACCTGTCTGATGTAGGTAGTACTACGGTTGATTATTTTAGGTGTAGCCAACTGATTAGCCTCGGAACGTCCAGTTGATATGTTGGCTACGCATAGCTGGTTATCAAATGATTGCTATAATATGGGATTTGTGAGGAATGCAAGACCATTATGGTAACCAGATGTATAACTATTGTTTAATAATTTGTTAGACTGTTACAGAAAAACGTCAGTTTGACCGACGCGTGATGTTCCGAGTTGGACAATTGTTGGTCAAAACGTCCGAGGACCATTCAGCAATCATCGATCCTTGTTTTTCCGTATTTTAACACACACACCTGCCTGTATCGAACGTGCACTGGATTTAATGCTACCGAGTGCGTTCATAACATTTTCGATGGATTTGCAATGACCAAAGTATATCGAGTGTTTTTTTTGGATGTTCTCGTATTGATTTTTCGTCGCTCTTGTGCAGAATTTGTTTGGGCAATTTGTGCTCGCCTCTGTAGATTCCCCACCTCTACATTTGTCCTGCGTTTCTGCATTTTGTCTTATGCTAGCAATATTAAAATAGGACATAATATCAGACAGTTTCAAAAGTCTTTACTTAACACTATATATATATATATATATATATATGCAGTAATGGTAAAGGACTTGTTGTAAAATCTCTACCGTGGGTGCTGTCTTTGAAATTTTCTAGACATCCGTTACTCACGCACATACAGAGAAGGGAACATGACTTTAGTGTCATTAAGAGCAGCCATTATCCGTTGTTATTGTTGAGGTCTAAGTGGTGTGGAGGTATAAAGGTCTAGCTTGTATTGGCTACTAATTACTATGTTCGAATATCTTCTGTACACTAAGGTAAGCCCCACAGAGCCAATGTCAATGTGTTCAATGCTTGGATAATATGAAACAATCTCCTCCGACCAGTTGATAAGTGGTATTTGATTCTAGAGAGTCACCTGCCTTATAATACGCGGGATAACATCAGGCTTTGAATCCAGCTCATGTTTGTGGTATTTGTTTCCCTTCACAGATGCTTCTTGTTGGCCACATGTCCCAGGTGTGAGCAGCACCAAAACTAACCAACTCAACTCCACGGCCACCATTTGGAGTGGGCTTGACCATGCCTGTGAGCCATCTTTTGTTTCCCTTCTTTATCATGTGACCTTACAACAACAGTCTGGTTGATTGTATCTCTCAATGAATGCATATTCTGATAGGTACTTTAACTTAGATAATGCATACCACAGCAGATAGCTGCAGAGTACCCTGAAAAATGTGTCTTTAATAGTTTATGAAATTTATATCTCGCTGATTCTTGTACAATAACAAGAAGATGAATGAAGTTACTTGTCTTTAGATTTAACAACCAGACATGGGAGGGGTCAATTAAATTTTGGAATTGCAAATTTTTTTAAAATTTGGATTCATGAATTTGGAATTGAAGTTTCTTACAAAAGGTTTCCTACAAAAATTAATCCATAAATTAATTTACCACTTAATTTTTTAATCCAGAAATGTTTCTTCCACAAAAATCCTGCTTGGAATATAAACTATTCGGAGTACCTACTCGTGGCAAAAAGATAGGTAAAAAATGGAATTGATAAATTTGGTGTGGAAATGGAATTGACCCTATGCAGTCCCCTAACAATACAGTATGTTTTGTGGAGGAGAGGATAAAAATAGCCGCAGTTTAATGTGACGTCTGACGGGAAACTCTCCGCCTTGCTTGACCAATGTCCGCTGTCGGTGTCAGGATTTTGGCAGATCTTTGATCACCAGGTGGCTCTTGCGTTTCAGCGTTTTAGATATCTTCGAATTCGATTAATGGATTCGGCACTCAGTTCTTCCGTCCGTGTCCAGCTTCTTCTGGTCGACTAGTTGGTGGCTATATATGTCAGACGTGGCTTAACCATACACGGATCTGATCTTTTCTGCACCAAGTTCTATCGGTTCAGATGTCAAAACCGGCGAAAAGGAGCCTAGCTGTTATTTTCTTTCACTCACCTGAGTTCCTTGTTTTTAGTTCGGCTTTCTCACTCATTGGAAACGTTGATCAGTTCACTACTCTTAATCAGGGTGGAAGATGGTATCTTTGATCAGGCACTGTGATGTCCATCACTCATTGCAGGTGCCGCGTGCTGGGCTTTGCCACGTGTTTAACCGGTATGGTGGCATCACTGCGTGATTTGATGTCTAGGAACAGCTTTATTGTAGATCACCATTTGAGCAACCATTGGGGTTGTATTTTGCTAGTGTATTAGCTTTTGACCCATTCATCCTTGTTATCTTGCCGGCATTATTGATAACATGGGGGGGGGGTGAAGGATACTGAATAATAATGTTCTGAAATGTGAAATATGGCTAAGAGTTAAATTTATCTCGCCCCTGTACCAATTATAAAAGGGCAACCATATTAAGTGCTGTTGTGTAGATAGGGTCAAATTCGACAACTGCAGATTGCTGCCACTTGTGCGCTGGGTGAAATCTACCACAGTTTGAGGGGATGGGGGATTAGGGGGATAATAATCAACAGATTTTCATATGGCCTTGATGTTGGTTGGCTGTAACACACCCATCATTGCCAGTAGGTTTTGTCCATCTTCCAGAAGTGGTTCATTAGCACAGAGGTAAGCTGTATCGTTAATGGCTATAATTCGACATTCAGGAGGTTGGGTGATTGGTGATATTTCCCTTGGTTGAATCCTTTGGTTTTAAAATTTGATTCGGCATCAGTTTACTATAACTGAAAATTTTTAGGTGTGTAAAATTTAATGGTTTTCAGGTTAGCTCGCCACCACCAACGGTTTAAAGGTTATGGTAATGGATGTGTTCTTTGGCATTGTTTTTTGGTTTTGCTTATTCCATGTAGACTTGCCGTCTACCTGGTGCGGCTCGTTTGGTATTGATGTAGTAGATGGCTTGGACCTGGCCAGTTGACTGCTGGGTGATTTTTACCGGCTTGCCTAAACGTAGATGTTCGTAAAAGAATAGCTGCAGAGCATCAGCAAACGAACATGGACCAAAGTAGTGCGCTCTGGATGGGACAATTTCATTACCCGTGTGATGTGCTGGCTGTTGAAAAGCAAATCTTATTAGTGTGTGTGGGGGAGGAAGTTTTGTGTTTTTGGAAAAACAAGAAGTCTGCCCCCTCTGTTTATATAGGTCAGTAATTTAAAAAAAAACTCTTCATCAAAGTACTCGTGACCACTGTAAGAATCTCACAGGTAAAGATCCTTGTTTGCTTATTTCTATAAAACGTACACAAAGTGGGTTGTATTGTTTTAATTAGCCAGATTTTGTCTCCTTACCAAGATAAACAAAACATTAGTCCATTTTAATAAATGTCTTCAGTACAGGTTGCGTATCTGTGATCAGAACTCTGGCCCATATATATCTGTATTCGGTTCGGAAGGCCTGGATATTCTAATTTCTTCCCTCATGTGGGCCAAGACCAACCCACCCACCCCCACTTCCATGTCCGATTATGGGCCATACTGACCTTGTATTGGTACCAGTGCTCCGGTAATGAATACATTGACCTATATATCCCCACACCTGCTATCCTTTTGGGATAGAAAGAAACAGTATCTGGCTTGTCGCTGAAGTGTTTACGGCAATGACACCGTTGGTGTCATTGCGCGGTCTCTTTCCTACTTCTTTCTGGCCCTGTTCGTTCAAGGTCATATTCGGTGAATCTTTCTTTGTCGTTCTGGTTAGTGCGTGTGTGTGCTTGTGTGTACAGGGAAAGCTGCTGGTTAGAGATAATAACATTGTGGTGATTATTTTGACTTATAATCAAAAGCCAGTTTCTGTCCTTTGTTTAGTCATGACATCGGTCACTCATTGGACCAACTGCTAAGTGGAGCTGCCCACTAATGAAATGAGATGCTCCTCGGAGTTCCAGGTCTCCGTGGTCTGATTGGTAGCTTGTTGGACCACAGATCACTACCCCCTGAGTTCGAATCTCGCCGTGGGCATATCTGAAGGGTGTTTCATTTCTGAGTTCGCTTCATTACCTTTGGAGGTCGCTCAGTGCACAAAAGTGGCCGTAAAACATTGATCATCATCATCATCAATCCAGTTCAGTGTTTTGGTAATGGAGGGTTACCAGTATTCTGTGGGGTGTTTCATTTGGCGTGTTCATTATAATTAGGTTGCTTCTTTATATCTTAACCCAATTTACAGAATTTTATGATCATAGTAACCTAACTAGGCCCTGAGCAAGGTATGGAGGTGGTGAAATTTGCTCATAAATGTATAGCCTGGGTTTGAACCAAGACCATAGAGGTCTACGACCAACCACACAACTAGTTAAGCTATACAGATGCTCTACTGCTCAGCGTCAGGGTGGTTACTAACCTGTTTCACTATCAAGGCCTTCATATCTTGTATAAATATAGAAATGTAACTGTATATACTGAATGAAATGATCCTGTGCAGACATGTTACTTTAAATTCACTTGAGTCCAGTTGTGAAAGTTTACTACATGTTTAATAAAACGCAAAATCGTAAAATTTAATATTACTGTAAAAATAAAATATCAAATAACATTAAGTCACTCTTAACCATATGCCAATTTCCTGCACCATTGAATAAAGTTATTATTAAATGTATATTAAACACTCAGTAGTTATGTCATTGCTATTATATCAATTATCGACATGATCAATCAATCAAAATGTATTGGTAATGGTAGTTCTTGTATTGTTTAAAAAAATACTACTACCTGGCATTGGTAGCTGTTACTGTATAAAGAATGTACCACCACCTGGGATTGGTAGCTGTTATTGTATAAAGAATGTACCACCACCTGAGATTGGTAGCTGTTACTGTATAAAGTATGTACCACCACCTGAGATTGGTAGCTGTTACTGTATAAAGAATGTACCACCACCTGAGATTGGTAGCTGTTACTGTATAAAGATTTTACCACCACCTGAGATTGGTAGCTGTTACTGTATAAAGAATGTACCACCACCTGAGATTGGTAGCTGTTACTGTATAAAGAATGTACCACCACCTGAGATTGGTAGCTGTTACTGTATAAAGTATGTACCACCACCTGAGATTGGTAGCTGGTAATTTATTTTAATAATTCCACTTGCTGCTAGTAGTCATTATATTAATACATTACTGTTTGTTATTATATTCTATTAATATAAAGGCTGTGACATTTAATATTGGTAACTGTCACTTAAATGCTGCTGTTTATCAACATTTTGTGGTTATTGTATGAGCATGTCAATTTATCATGTGTATTATCATATTCAGGATTGTCACCTGTCAGGGAAACGTGGCATTTGATCTGGAACGTTGAGGATAATGTTTTCCAAATCAGTCTAATATTGCTCGTGTATACAGTGTGCACAGTAGACATTGCACGTGTATAAGCATAAATGAAAGAAATCTGAAGGCGCTAAAAAAAATTCTTTCAGAGGTTATTACAATTTGGTGTTGTTTTCCACCAGATCATCCGTGAAATTATACCAAAACAGCACCATGACCTTAATTATCTCTTAGAGAACAAATATAAGAGTTTGTTAGTTTTTAGATAACAGCTATGTTGTTGAGCTGTGTACACAAGATTGAAGATGTTGGTGTATTTTGCTCTGCCTGTATTTTTGTTAACCATCAAAACCAGTTTATAAAAGAATAGTGCTGTTTATTTATGGTAATAATAATACTAATAATTTAAAACAAGTGGTGTGATTAGTATTATTCTTGGAATAGTTTAGGCGATGGAGCTGTTCAAGTAGACCGTTTTGTTGAACTTGAGTTGAAATCGTATAAAAATAAGTAACAACGCTATAAAAAATAAGTTACAACATTGAGATACAGCGAAACCTTCGAAAATAGTAAATTTAAGTGTTGATACTTGCTGAGCATCACTTTCAACATCTTAATTATGAAAGAGGTTATATAACATGTATAGTGATATAGAGCTAATCTGACATACAGTTAGGTTTGTTTGTTTAGTTTGGAAACTGAGCTTCTGAAATCTTGTTCGTGATGTTACCCAGATACAGTATTATATTTATCAGCATTAAGCGCCGCTGATCATCCATATTGGGTGTTCCAGCACTCCAGCAGTATTATGCATTAATAATAGTGTCCTATTCCACATAATCGTATCTAATTTTGTCGCATGGCGGTACACTTGTGTTCTCGTTGTTCGGGTTAATGACGTGAGATAATGTGTTGTCATTGTAAAACGTGACAACTATTGATGCTAATTCTGATTGCGAAATTAATAATATATGTGATCAGACAAAAGATGCCACGGCTCCAGGTTCAGAGCAACGCAACGGATAGAACCGTCTATCTGGTAGTGGTGGTGATTGTGCATAAATTATTGAACATTACTTCGTCTCACTCACCGGGTGTGATGTAGAGAGACATTGGACTAAACATAATACGATGGCTATTTAAAATGTATTTATTCTGTTAATAATGGTGGGGTTCAAGGTCACAAGAAGATTGTTTTTAATATTAATTAGGCCTTGGTCGCAAGAAAATTCCAAGTACAATATTTTTTGAATCCGGTGGCGTTTTCTTTATGAACACAGTTACAGCTAATATAATTTAGTTATACGGTAAAAAAAACCCGACTGAACGAAATTATGAATTACTTATGCTTGATTAGACGTTTTGAAAGATAAATATTATTTACCTGGTACAAAATACTGTAAATGGGTGATTAGTAATTTATTATCAGCTGTGTTTGTTAGGATAAACGATGATTGATTGGTGTTTTACGGCTTCTTTTGTGTACAGGGTAGGCTAAATGTGCCGAGCGACCTCCAAAGATAGTGAAGCCAAGTCAAAGATGAAACAACCTTCAGATAATTGCCCACGCCGAGATTCGAACACGGGTGGTAGTGATATGTGGTCCAACACGCTACCGCTAGACCATGTAGGCGCCCCTGTTTAGGCTAAACAAATCGTTTTGGGGAGAAAAAATGTGGTCAGCAAGTTTTTACAGTTGACTGGATTAGATATGTTACCACTGTAGTAAATTGAAGGCTTCTGCTAATGAGCGTGCTATATTAAATCTGTATTGCATGATAGTAATATTCTATATTGTTATCATCTTGATAATAATATATATTGTTATCATTACGATAACCAGTAATGATAATATGGAGTTCTAGCAATTGAAAATGTAACAGTTGCAGCATAATTTTCATCACACCCTTTACACAATGCCAAGTTTTGCTTTTCACTCCATTCATCTACCACGACCTTATATTTTGCTTGATTACAGTACATACGGGTGTTCCACTTTAAAGCAAATTTTAATTTCTTTATTTACAACCTTTAGGCAACATCCCCATGATCTCCAACTAGTACGATGTAAATGGGGAAAATGTCAGAAACACCATACTTAAAATGAAGTCCTTTCCCTGGGATGTAAATTGTGTAATTAGGTATAAACTTTAATAGTTTAATATATAGGTGATGATAGGTGATGGTCACAATGCTCAGTATTGTTTGGATTGCCAGATTTATCAAATAATGGAGGCTTTATAAATGGATGAATCAACTGTTAATGGAATATTTTTGCATGCCCGTATGTATGCTGTTGTAATGGTGATGAAAATGTTTATCAATGGGGGGGGGGGGGGATTTTGTTTGGAGAGTCTGACTATGTGTGTTTCTTAATGGTGCCACCTAATTTACGTCAAGTCTGATAGCATTAATATAATACTGTTTGACATAGATCGTATCATTAAAGAAATGAACTTTAAACTAATGCTTTTTGTTTGCCTGTTGAGGTGATGTGTTGATGTAAGAGCTCTAACCCGGAAGTTCAGTAAACAGGGAGTGAGCTGGTGAGATGATGGCCTATTCAGCATTGATGATAATTAATGCTATCAGTTCTTATATAACGTGTGTGTGTGTGTGTGTGTGTGTGTCAGTCAGTGTTCAGTACTGTCATCTTCCTAGCTGGTAGCCATGAACTCTTGTGTTTTTGTTCTCGGTCTGGCTATATTGGAGTGGATTGGCCACTTGCAAATTGTGTAGTACAAAGTTGAGGTGAGTATTTTCTTTCAGTATTTTTCGGACACTCCGATAGTGCAGTATTTAGAGGACAATGCAATAAGCCTCGAGGTTGTGGGTTTAAATAAGACTCGTACCCTCTATTTGTGTGAGGGAGTCGCCTCTCAGCCGTATGTCACCAGGGTATGTCTAGAATAGAGGCGCCTCCGTGGTCTAGCTATAGCCGGTTGGATCACAGATCACTACCACCCGTGTTCGAATCTCGGCCTGGGCATATCTGAAGATTGTTTCATCTTTGACTTCGCTTCATTACCTTTGGAGGTACAAAACATGGCCGTAAAACATAAATCATCATGATCTCTATTCTTCGCTTTTATGATGTATTCATCTCACTCTCTTGTCGTATATCCTACAGTCCATTGGATAAATAGAATTATCTAGAAAACGTAACAGACGTGTTCATATCAGTTATTACCTTCAACACATATCATCACCAGGTTAGTTGCCAAAAACTATGAAATGATGGATAGATTGAAGGATCCCGAGGAAATTCTAGCTAGCCACATAAAATGGGGGTTTTTTTTGGGGGGGGGGGGGGTTCTATCCTAATGAAAGTAGTCACCATTGATATAGTGAAAGATGGTGATTATTTTAATTAGATGTACCCAAAATTAAATATATTTAGAAGACATTTCATCAACACAAGCAAATGTGTAACATGTGTATGAATCAGTTTGGAATTAAGAGTCACTAGGGCTTATTTTCCGTTCCTCAGTTTCCTGTGTTCTTAATGGTGTAATATATACATACATACATAGGGAGAGAGAGAGAGAGAGAGAGAGAGAGATACATTTGTACTCCCAAATTGGTTGTCAGACTCCCAACTGTCGGCATAGTGGGACTCTGCTGGACTCTTCATTGCTTGGTTGTGATTGTTTCAGAAGTTTAGTTACAGGTATACATGTGATACTCAAAATTGGGCACAGTCATCCAAAGGCTTTATTAAAGAGGGCGTTCCCGCGACTTAACTTGTAGCGTGGTTATCCGCGGACCTGTTGCATCGGGGTTCAAACCTAGGCCTGGCTTTGTCTGAAGGGTGTTTCATCTTTCACGTCTGGAAGTCACTTGGTCCATATTGAATCCACTGAGCGCGCGCGCGAGTGGCCGTAAAACAGTAGTATTTCACAGCGTCCTTCAAGGGCGTTTTGTGTGTAACCTATGTGTCTGATGAGGCTTTGATCTGTGGAGGCCACTGGCAGCTTTACCACTGTTGATAAGGTTTGGGTCTGGTGATTAGAACCATCGCTCTCGGTGTACTGGCGAAAGGCAGGTCAGAATGACCTTGTAACCTGGATCTAGGTTAACCGTTCCTGGGTCACTCCGCTCCCGGTAGTCTCCTCCGGCGATGACGGTTTGACCTTCACCTTGGCAACTGGCCATGCTGTTGCGGGTACAGTTTATCGGGTGCTCCATCCGCTTTCCCCATTCCGAGCGCATCTTGGCACCACATTACGATAGGCCTATCGTTGTTTGGTGATTGCGGCTAGCGCTGTACCGACGTGCAGTGGCTGCTATGTCCGTGTACGGTCATAATGCACGCCGCAAACAAATAGATTTGTGATGGAGCTGGATGATATCGTATTGTAATGGGCGATTTCCGCGACCACTACGCCATCTAGTGGAGCTCGATTTGCGGGTCCGGTTTTAGAGAGTTTGAGCTGTCTACAAACTTTTGGCATTTGTCGGCTAAATCATTGGCATTTGTTGTGTTGAACTGTATGATAAAAACGTTCGTTTACGAAATCGGAGGCCACAGCCTGTTTCGCGTGTTGATAAATTGTCTGTTTCGGTTTAGAAATGGATGAGTTTTTCCCCCTTTAAAACGTGTTATATTTTGTCAGGAGATATACAGATGTATTAGTACAATGGTGGTTTTGCCATTTAACACCTTTTATGATATCTTATTCATTAAAAGAGCTTCACTTGATTACACACATATAACTGTAGTTTCGCCACGAATCATCCTTTAATTATAATATCTCATGTAAATTTGTTACTTGATCAGCCATTGAGTAAATGAATATTCATTAGCCATGTTGGCTGTCTGCCAAAAAAAACCCGTTCTATACAACAATAATTATGTTATTATGTGAGAACAAGAGACTTGTATTTACACTTAGATATGTAAGATAATTATATTTTCCTGATTTAATAGTATTTGTGATCAGATGTTCAGAATTTATTGTTATGACATCAGACTTGCAGTGTAACAGCCATTACCTGGCAGCTTTGACCTCCTTGATTGATTAAACCTAATTTTTATCCATCAAAGAATCCTACCTAGATAGCGAAGAATAGACAAGAACATGTTATATTTAACGTAATGGGTGTTCTATGAAACTGCTCTAGGAGATTGTGGATTTACAAAACAGTGTCTTGTGTACCCGACGTTGCTAACCTGCAAACCGACATCAGTCTATTTGACCTGATTTTGATTGATTGTTTTATTTAGATTGTAATTTGGTGATAACGATTTGTTTGTTTACAGACAGAATTATTGGTGGCGGTTTTGTTTGCTTCTTTGGCTAACACGTCGGCTGTGTGTTTGGTCAAATGGCGTATCCACAGAATGGTTTAATTTTTCGGATTTGTATCCACCCGCTAGGTCTCCGTATAGGCCAGTCTGTCCCGTATGATAAGTCTCTTGCGTATAAGGGATACGATCTGTATGTTTCCGATGTGACCTGTGACCAAGAATAAGGAAAACACTCACTGTGTGTGTGTGTGTGTGTGTGTTGGGGGGGGGGGATTCCTCGCCTTCTCATGGTTTCTTGTTGTCTATATCATTATTTTGTATTTAAATTGTTTGTGTACAAAATACACCAGTAGTGTGTAGATGCTCAACATCTTCAGTTCATTATAGTGTTGGTTTGTGCGTAATACAAATAAATAGTGTTTATATATCAGGTCTTTTTTGGTGTGTTTCTGAAGTAACTTTGTTTCTTGGTGTTTATGGGATAGGTCCAGCTATTGGTGTTGGCTCCATTTCTTGGCAATTATGCAACACCGCTATGATCCCATTTATTTCTTTTTGTTGAAGTAACCCCATTCTTGGGGCATTGGTATATTATTAATAGAATTCTCGGTATTCCTGTAATAGCCATATTTGATACAGTGTTCTTCTAATGGGCTAATTTCTTGCTGTTTTGGGGTTATCGTACCTGCCCCCCCCCGTAACGTTACCATTTTTGGTGTTGTTTGGATAACCCCATTTGTTTATCCTGTCTAATAGACAGCCCCATTTATCTGTATTTGCCGGTTGCTGTTTGCTATTCATCAGAGGACAGTTCTGTGTGGTGAGCCTTGTTAGAAAGCGGCTGGAACACTTGCCTGGGCACAGTCTGTTTGTGTGTGGAGTATTAGCAGAAGTAGTTTTGGAAACCAAACCTAGGCTAGATCATATCGAAAATACACGGACAAACGGGGAGCATTGGTTTGCCGAAGACCTTAGAGGTAACGCATTGACCAGAAATCCGGTAGCCGTCTTCGGCCAGTCCCGCACTCCCCCACAACTTCCTCTGATATCTTGGAAGAAATCGGTTTTCCGGATCTGCCGGACTTTTTAGATCTAGAATGTTTCGTTGGAGAGTAGTCATTTTGGCTTCATTGACGTTGCCAGATGGATGAACTAATGGTCCAGATGTTATAATACTTGTTGGCCGCGTCGTCTTCGAATCTGGATAAAAGCCGTCCTGGGGATGAGACTTTCCAAGGAAAACCAGTTGGGCCGGGGCATCCGGGTAATGGAACCCCATCGTGGAAGTGCCGATTTCAGTCACTTGTTACTGTAATGAGAGACCGAAGTAGTATAATGGTCGTTGTTTCTCTGTGATCTTTTTGGTCTGGCTAGCTGAGAGAGTGGTAGGGTATAGTCCGCGGTGATGATGTCAGCCTTCATCTGGTCGGCGACTGGCATGGCAGTGGTTTGAACGGCCATCAGTCTGCCATGGATCTGGCCATTTTGTATGAGCTGATCGGGATCTAATCGGGTTTGGCCACCCCGGAATGGCCAGACTAATATGGCGGCAGACTGGGGAGCTCGCCGGGCACTCGGCGTAGCAATCCGCGTTCGTTTATCTCTGATGGTCTGTTGACGTCTGGATCTCACGGACGTAACCTGTGCTATGTTTAGGTCTTCGAAAACCGAGCCTGCTAGTGATTTGATAGATTGACGAAATCAATATTGGCAAATTAAATCATTCACGCCCCCTGGAGTTTCTCTTTGTTAACATTATTGCCCAGTGAAACCTTTTGCGATCTTCCCAAATATCCCATATCATTTAGTATAACTTTCTTTAATCTGTTGGTCTAGAATCACCTGAACATTTGAGTTAGACCCCACCCAATTGAAAGCAAAATTTCTGAAATAAACACCTTTTAGAACGGTTAATTATCATATAATTGAATGACGAGTGACAGATCAGTTTTGCTGAAGTATTCTTTTCATCGATCTCTGTGGTTCTTCCTCAGAGGGATGTGTCGCTCAGTGCAGCGATGCCGTGTCTTCTGGATTCGTCCGTTGTCCAATTGGTAGCGCATCGG
The DNA here is from genome assembly GCA_025642065.1 of Paralvinella palmiformis. Lineage (NCBI taxonomy): Eukaryota > Metazoa > Annelida > Polychaeta > Terebellida > Alvinellidae > Paralvinella > Paralvinella palmiformis. The sequence continues at coordinate 146,867 of JAODUP010000811.1, read as the reverse complement.
ATCACATATTACTACCACCTGAGTTCGAATCTCGGCGTGGGCATATCTGAAGGGTGTTTCATCTTTGACTTCGCCGCATTACCTTTGGACGTCGCTCGGACCATTTAGCCTACTATGTGCTCAAAGGTGGCCGTAAAACACCAAACATCACCATGACCAGCTCTAAACGGAATGGATAGAATGTATTCTGTGAAAATAGTAATCCCTGTTATGTGACTGGTAAATAAAATGTTTATCAGTGAACATTTTGGTGAATGGGTGGGTGGGGTTGTTGGGGGGACTCTTTATGATCTATTATCAGAGCAATAAGCACCAGCCTTCCCTAGCTTTGGTTTTCATCTTGGGTGACAATAAAATAAGGTGTGTAAGACTATCTGGATTAGATGTTCTTGTGATGATTATGATAGATTATGTAAACGTGACACACACACACACACATATACCTGTGCGTGTGTGACAACTCCAACTTGTACCTATACTTATTTGGAAGGGTTCATTCTGATTGTATAAGTGGTGATTTGTGTGTGATACCATTCTCGATAGCGCCTGATTTGTTCGGTTACTGCAGGTAATTCTGGTAACAGATCTTGAAGTAGACATGGAGACAGCTTTGTAAGCCAGAATAAGGCGTCTGTGTGTAGGGGTCATCGTATTGTTTATATCTGTTGGTGGGCTGCTTATAACCTGGTACTTAAAGTACACATTTGAGAGCTGTTAGTTGTTTTCAGCAGATAACAAACTGTTTACCATTGATAAGAGGCTGTCTGCGTTATAAGGGAAGCGATGCTACATTATTGACTTACGATGTCAGATTATTTACTTGCAAGTGATGCTATATTGTTTACACCGGATGAGAGACTGTTTGCCCAGGGATGGCAGATGCAAGAGTAGTGGTGGCAAATTGTATACAAGGAATTGCAGACTACTTTCAAGTGTTGGCAGATTGTTTACAGCTGGCTGTTGTTTGTTTACAGGTGATTGCTAGCAAATATTATTGGTTCCCAAATTGATAGTCGTCTGTTTTCAGTGGTACTTCAGGTTTATGATACCAAATATCTGCTACTACATCCAAGATGTTGGCTAGTTATATAAAAGACGTGGAAGAATATTTGTAGAAATGCTCTTTTTCCTGGATGTTTCATCCTCTAATCCACAAAAAGCTCTTAAAGCAGCTTATTGGTGAACTTAATGTGATGTTCAGATTACTTTGTCTGTAGGTCTTGTTAAAGTGTGTTTTCACTGTTGGGTACTACTCGGTGTATTTATTACTCGTTCGTCAGTGGAGTATGACCAACAGCTGTTTATGACGCGTCTCCATGTTTAGCATATTTAATACTATTATATGGCTGTTGTAAAATGGCCTGGGGGATAATTTTTCTATTTATATCCCGCTTTTGAAGCTTACAATGTTCACACGTTGGTTGATTTAGTTTGCTATTAGTGGTCTGGTTTTTGACAACCCGAATGTTAATTTGCTGACAGAATTATTCAACTAATAATTCGCTTCGTGTAAAATGTTAAATGTCCAGCCCTTTCAAGAATAGGGACACCTCCGTCGTCTATCGGTAGCGTGTTGGATCACAGATCACTACCACCCGTGTTCGAATCTCGGCGTGGGCATATCTGAAGGTTGTTTCATCTTCGACTTCGCTTCATTACCTTCGGAGGTCGCTCGGCCCATTTAGCCTACCATGTGCTCAGAAGTGGCCGTAAAACATCAATCGTCACCGTCACCTTTCAGGAATAGTAATGTTTTGGGATGTTTCAAGTGTCAGTCATATTAGCAGTTTCTTTGTTTGTTATCTGCTTGTCTCGTATCATTAAAAATACCGTTGTTGAATCTGCGGCTTTCTACACAGGTTGATCACCTGGTTTGTAGGGCTAGGTTGGAATTTAATCGGAACGCCTCTAATGTAGACTTGGTGTTATTTCAGGTTGGCGAGGTACAGTGATAAGGTGGCCACTATGTTAGTACAGGTTTATCATTGAGGCTGAGATGTTGATAAGTCTCTAGTGTTGTTCTCTTGCAACTGGATGGTGTCTGAGAAGGTAAAACTTCGGCTTGTTATTAATTATTATTTTTATGATTATTAATATTATTAGATATTTGTCGAGTTTCCATTTAGGAGTGTGGCAGTTCTAACAGTGTGTTACCGTCGTGTGTGTGGGTGTGTGTGTGCGTGCGTGTGTGTGTGTGCAAAGTGTAATTACAACTGAAGATCATTTCAGAACGTTCACTTCATAGAAACATACTTAATAATTATTTTATAGGGATGCATACACGCGCGTGCAAGCGAAAGTACGCGCCCGCAAGCATACACACGAGGTCTATTTTTTGTTGTTGGTACTTTACCACAAATATTGAGGGATTATATTTGTTCAGAGTGATGTTTTGCAGGAGATAGTCCAATCAAGCACTCCCTGTGATCCCCCCCATCCACCGGTTGTTACTTATCTAAATCACGGGATAAAAGCCCCGTTGTACGATAAGAAAAATAAACACCAATAATTATCATTATTGGTTAGAGCTAATTACCAATCAGATTACACCTGTTTGCCACCTAATTTAATTCCGGCACTCAGCGGTTTATAATCTGCGTTAGATATTTCGTGGCAGAACACTGGCTGGTTAATATAGAGCCTAACCCAATAACGTGCTATTTTAAGTTTTCCTTTTGATAGCAGGTGTGTAGCTTTGTGTGTGTGTGTGTGTGTGTGTAGACGTATTTCAGTGTGGCCGTGGGTGGAGGGTCGAGGGGTTAGTTCTCTGACTGCGTGGGTGGGACGTGGGCGTGCGTACAGTTAGAGATGTTTGTTTATTAATTTTTAATTATTTTACGCCGCTCAGTCTGGTGCTGATTCGTCAGCTGATGAAACAGAAGATAGATAGATAGATAGATAGATAGAGAAATGCTCTTAGGCTATTCGAGCTGCGGACTCTGCCCCCCCCCCCGCCACCTATTCGAAGTTTTGGGTGCAGAATTTGTTTCTATTATCCACCTGAATGTTCTGAAAGTTGGAAACACGAAGAGACTCCTTTCTGACTGCTCTCTCTCTCCCTCTGTGTGTGTGTGCGCGCGCGCACCTACTGGCTAAACTAAACATAATAGCCTAATCTTACCTGGAGCAGTTTTCAATTGATGCGTTCATTGCTTCATTATTATCAGTATGGAACGTCCAGAGAAGAATATGAAGCTTATATAAGCCTGTGGACAATAATAATAATACACCTGACCTCACTGTACAGTGGAGCCAGGTGGAGCAACCTGTGTGGAGCAGCGTTTGTTGGGTTCGCACTTGGGATTCATTACTTTATGGTATTTATTATTAAGCTATATAAGAGCTTGATGAATGATGATACTATTATCCTCGTGTATATGTGTGTGTGGGGGGGGGGTGCACTGGAAGGTGATTGACACATCGTAGTTTGTTGAATATGCATATGCTTTAGAAGAAGATGGATACACCCATTCTGTAAACAGTTGTTAAAGCCTTCGGTTAAACTCTCTTGTGTGCGACTATAATATACATGTTGGCACGAACATTATAACTATAGTTGATGTGGTGATGACACCGTATAAACGGCCCTGATTGGTCGGGTCTTTTGTTTTTATAGTGCCGCTCAGTTCCGGATTCAGGTAGCCACCACGTGTGCATCTGTGCGTTTGTGCATGTGTGTGTGCTTGCACGTTCTTTAATGTTCACTTCACACCTGTATATAGGTTTTTGCCCACACGTATATTTAGAAGAAACACCTAGATGGAGGAGATGTAATATTTTGGTGATGTGGCTCTCTGAAAACCTGGTTTTGGTAAACACTCTGTAAAGGTTGGACGCCATATGGCAAAGGTATTACGTTGAGTGGCTAGAAGGCTCACATCAGTATGTTCCTCTCTCTCTCTCGCTCTCTCCCTCTGTTGTGTGTGTGGTGATGTTAAATCCCGCTATAAATGGAGTAATTATTTCGGTATCATTGTTACAAGAACAATAGATGCAGGAATTAGGGTGGTGGTACCTCAGACTGCTAGATCATGATTGATGTTTTACGGCCACTTTTGTGCACATGGTAGGATAAATGGGCCGAGCGACCTCCAAATGTAATGAGGCGAAGTCAAAGATGAAACACCCTACAGATATGCCCACAACGAGATTCGAACTCAGGTGGTAGTGATCTGTGGTCCAACGCGCTACCAGTTAGACCACGGAGACACTTATTTAGCTAATATAAATAACATATACTGTTACCTACAGGTCAGTGATCTGACATGAGTATGACGTTTGTGCAGGTGGAGTGGATTTAGCCTCCCACCGACTTGTCTATAGTCGGTTCTACATTACAGTAATTAATTGACACATCATAGAGTAATAATTCATTTCACCCTGCACTAGCTGAGCCAGGAGGGGTTCGGCTTGATCACTGTAAATGGAGAGTCCGAATTATTTCTAAACAAGGCCAAAATTTAGAAAACAAACAAATCATTGCTTGCATTGTTTTAGATAATACGGTGTGTGGTAGGACTATTCGCTGGTTTGTTTTGTAGACAGCAAGAGTTCTGGATCAATGGGAGGGGGGGGGGTTGCTGTTGATAGGACTTTGTATAGGACGATGGACCTACTAAGGGTCATTGTTCATTATCACTAAATATTTCTAATGGCTGGAAGGATAAATATGAAACAATGGACGTTGTCTGGGGTCAACTGGAGGGTCAGTCGATTATTTGATAGGTGGGTGCATTATCATATGGTATTTTATCAATTAGTTTCCTATATATATATATATATATTCTGCTGATGTGTTAATGCGGTGTTATTGAATAAGAACAGCAACAATAACAACAGTAGCGGCAATTATAGTGAGTCCAAGATTCACAATAAACAAGTAGAGAGAGAGAGAGAGGAGAGAGTGTGTTTGAACTTAGCTGTTGTTTGAGCCAAATTTTAGTACAATTCTCCCCCTAAAATAGTCTGAAGAACATGGCCATTGTACACTAGAGATAAGCCAATTTATGCTAATAGTAATGTTAGTTCCCAGTATACACCTGGGCGTTCTCTCTCGTTTAGACACTCCAGGAGCCGAAGGTGCGCCTCCCCGTGATCTATAAAGTATCTTATCTCTAAATATAGATCTCCACTTGGCCACGGAGTCCCGTCGGCCGGACAGAGCGGCAGCTGTCGTTGTGTATAGTTGCCAGCTGTCGCTGGGCTGTTTGCTGAGCTTGGCCAGCTGTTAATAATGGCGCTCCGCTTAATGGTGAAGAGAGCGGTGTTATAGCGGACTCCACCCATTGTGTAATATAGATCATTGTCACTGGGTGTGTCTTCTGTCGGTGGTAACCAGTTAATTACAGGTTATAGCTCTCTCTCTCTCTCTCTCTCTATATATATATATATATATATATATATATATATATAGGCATGGTCTATATAAGTATGATAAATATGACGAGCCTGATTCAGACATTGGCCTTGTAATTGATGCAATGAAATAATTGCCTTCTATGATCGAGTATCAATTGTTTATTTACGAGGCTTTGTTTTAGCCGTGCCTGGGGGGACTGCGATTAGTTGGCCCGTGGGGCCGATTTTTGGCTGACCCTTGAGGCTTTATCTCGTCGGACGATTTGTGTGGCCTTTCTGACTGAAAGATGGTTGACTTAATTTGCCTGCGAGGCGGGGATTGTATGTTTGTCCGGTGTGGATTTGTTCGTCAGCGAGGCAGCAGTCTGGCCTAGAAGTCGAGTGCTGTGTGCCAGTGAGGCAGGTGCACTCTTTCGGTGGTCGAAATGTGTTTGCTCGTGGGGCATGCGCTACCTGTGCGGAATAGGGATCACCACAGGCGAGCTTCTGATTAAATCGGTTTTTAGATAAGCCTCGTCTGTCCCAAGTGACAGTACAATTCTGGAAAATAAGTGATTAATCGATCCAGTCGTCTGTTGACAGTATTTAGGTAATTTTTACTTCTATCTAAGTGCCCTCTTTACAATCTAAGGTGCTTTTATAAACTAACTTAACCACAAGAAATATGTTTTTGTGTTATAAATAGGTGGCCATTGTGATTCATCGGGCCACAAATAACGTTACTCTCACGGTATACATACTTAGTTGACCTTCTTAACTGCTTGTTTACAGAATGAAATAGGGAACATTTTCTGAGAGCTTACTCACTCACATACACCACTAATATCTATAGAGCTAATTGACTTAATACATCAGGCGTGAAAATAGTACGCGCCCACACACACACACACACATAACATCCTTAGGATCTAGATTGTATTACTTTTAGTAACAACCGTTGTGTTTTTTAAAGTTTGTTATTTGATATTGGGATTGTCGGTGTTGTCGTACAATATAAGTTGTGTGCTGTTATGTGATGATATATGTGGCAATTGGGAGTTTTTACATGGCAGTGGACTGGTATATGAGTACATATTTTCTTCACATAAATATATATCTTTACTTCGAAAGAGCAAATATGCAATGACTGACTCCTATTGGATATTGAAGGGAAGGAACCTTATCGTAATCGAAGTGTCGGCTGGTTATCAGAAACTTTTAGTACAGCCGTGTTACGATGCTGTTTGGCATCAATACCAAGCTTCCAGACTCATCATCATACTCCGAAGTGTCAAGTAACAAACTGGCTCCACGCGCACACCGTGTACATCGCCAGTGATATACCCAGCATGCTGTTTGTTGACAGTATGACGTCACACCTCTAGCCTGACAGAGCACCTCCCATCGCCGGAGACCCGGTTATTGGCTAACGTTTGATCACCATTATCATAACCGTCTTCTGTACTCGTGACGAAATCCGACATTAATATTATCATCTCGTAGACTTGGCTATCTGGCCTTCGTTTACTGTCTGTGACGGTGTGTGTGTGTGTGTGTGTGTGTGTGATGGTGGCCGCCATCACGACAGCTGCTTTGTCTACACACGGCCAGCACTCAGTCCTGGCCCATCGTACCCGTTGCCTAGCAACAGTAGCTTATTGATATTTCTTGAGTGGATCGTGTTTAAAAAGATGGCCCAGACTGGTGAGTCGGTGAGTGAGTGAGTGTGGTGAGTTCGTGATCTGGTCGAGTCGGGTATGGTGGGTGGTGAGGGGTTGGAGCGGCCGTTGTTGTCAGCGTCGGACTTAAGAGAGTGGCGGTAGTATGACGTTGGTGTCGTCACAGTCGATGACATCATCGACCTAGTGACGTAATACGGTGTTGTTGGTGTTCCTGGTTTGGGCCTCGTTTTCCAACCTGTGTCTGCTCGCCTGGTGTGTGTCTGTGTGATTGTTGATTGGACCGTACAATTGGCAGGCGTTAAAGACCCGATAGAGAGGAAATGAACTTGGGGTGTGTGTGTGTGTGTGTGTGTGTGTGTGTTTGTGTTTTAGCTGTGTTTAATAAGGCACAGAGAATCTCGAACCGTGAGTTTAAACTCTGGACGTTTCTTCAGGGGACTCAATCCAGAGTGGCGACTTTTCTTGCTGAGACATGTGTAATGTCTCACCAGTCCTTGGTGTGTGTGTGTGACAGATGTGTTTTGGCGGAGACATAGAATGCCCAAAGAGATGGGCTTACTTAATATCAACAAAACTCGGTTGTAATGGTGTGAGTATGGCTTCAGTTGAAGGAATGTGTGATCGGTCATTCATCAAACCGGATGTAGTTGGCCGTAGTCTGGTTGGTGAAACGTTCAGTCGTCATTTGATGCTGGACGCCGACAAGATTATAGTTATAGACTAAAGACTTGTACTGTAATGTATGTATAAGTTGGTATGTATACAGCTATCTTTGAGCTGGCTAATTCATTATTCAGCAGAATGTTAATGCAACCTCAGTGTTGGCACACAGAGAGTGGTGACGTTATACACACAACCGAGAGAAAAACCACATACAAACACACACCAACACCAACCCCACACACCACACAAACACCCCCACACACACACACACATGTTGATGATGTCAACAGACAACTCTCCCCAGCTTGACAAAACCGTTATATGAAAGTCTTATAAGTATATAGCACCCGATAGTTGTTCCGGGATCATATGTGAGATGTAGGCTGGAAATGGCATAAGAAATGCTTTAAGTTAAACTGTTGATGTCGGCTTAAAAGTAGGTAAATAAAATAATAATAATAATAATAATGATTAAACCATCCATTCTGAAATAAGTAATGTTTCTCATCGAGGAATTTGTCGATGATGTTTATCTAAGTCATCCTGAAAGCGGTGATAGCTTCGCTATAAATATGGACAAGGATTTGGTTATTCTTCGGTGGATCAGGTATTTACTTACCAGGACCAAGACTGTGCTGATTTTTACACGGCAGTACTAATTGTCTGGTAGCTGGCTCTCTTTAAATGCCAACGTTTTCCCCCGTATTAGGCGTGGGCGCGTATTAGTTCGATGTTGTGTTTGGAGAAGTGAAGAAGCGGGTTGATGTTATCAATGGATTTAGTTACTCCGTCTCTCCACTTGAGCTGACGTTCTCGTCACCACGGCGCAACTAGTTTCAGTCATATTGTTGTTGTTTATGTGTATCTTTCTTTGAGCGTGGAGAAGATGGGCGAGGGGATGGGTAGGCCGATCTAATGGGGGTAGTAGGGTCTTACTGAAATCTAACCTCATTCTTCTTTTTTAATCAATCCCTTCTTCTTCAGCTGATTGGTGTTTTTGTCGGCGTGTACTCGTTGGAGGGGGGGGGGGCAGTTGTCTGTTTTACTAGGTTTTTGAGTACGGGCAGAATAATGAAGGGTTCCTGTCAGTAATACTGGTATGTTGAACTTGTATTGTAAGTGCTGGTTGATCGCGTTAGGTGTGCATGTTGTTTACTTCTTGGTGTAGTGGGGTGTTTACCTTGCAGTGAAGATTATTCTGGAAGAAACTTGTTAAGGCTGAAGGATGTATGCAGTTTACGAGTTAATAATATACTAGTGTCACGAACTGTACAGCACACACCCGCGCGCGTGCACACACATACACACAGAGCCTTGAACTCTGCCAGCAGAGAAGATTGGCTTTGGACCCAAGGTGTAAATCGTAATTAGATGGTGGGCTGGGTTTTAGTGTTTAAGGTGGGGTTTGGCCAACAGGTAAAAGGCCCAGATCCTGTATTGCCATACCTGGCTCGCTCGCTCGCTCACATACGCACACTGCCTACGCACTGGAATTACTGGCCGGACATGGCCATCCACCACCAGAAGGGATCCTTAGTAACAGTAGAGATTTTATCAGATGTTAACTTAGCCCAGTCAAGTGGTTAGTTGGGAGGGAGAGAGAGAGTTGTTCTACTTATAGCTACCATTTCAGTTGAAGGTAGGCTAGATTTGATGCAGCTGTTGATGTCTGGAAGTTAAAGGTAATGCTTGTTGTTTCTGGAAACATTTCTGAAATTAGCACCGATCATGGCGTTTTGGAGTTCGGAGTTGCTGCATCGTTTATCCTATATATGTGTGTTGTGTTCTGTTTATGATCGTGTTTTAACGATACAATGTACCTTGATGGCGAATACATTGGCGGGGGGTGGTGGTATCTAGAGAGGTACAACACAACGTCGGTGAACTGGTATTGGTCAAGAGAGTAGGGTTTTCATTCTTGAAATGTCCACCGAAGTGGACGATCTTCTGGAGTCACCTTCTCCAGACTTAATCCAGGTTCCAGTGTTCAGTTACCGTGAATGATTGTGAATGTCTGAGAGAGAAAGAAACTGCATCTAAGAAATGTTTTTGTTGAGGCTAGCAGTGCTACGAAGAGAATGTACTTAAACCCTTTCATACTTAATACTTAATGTATTAATTTATAAACTTGTGTCAGTGTTTACCGTGAGTGTGTACAATATTTGCTTTTGGGAGTAATTTTTTTTCAACGAGTAATACAAGGTTTACCAACACCCACACCTGAGGGATAACGCACTTATCAAAGTAACACAGAACGTGACAGTTTTTGTATACTTGCCATTGGTCTTCTGTTCAAAATATTAGTGGTGTTTATGTTGCGATATTATAGTTTCTCATACTGTATTGGTTTGTTTTGTGTCTTTCGTTAGGGATACTTTTTAAGAAGCAGGTGTGTGTGTGTGTGTGTGTGTGTGTGTGTGTGTGTGTATGTGGTTTGTTGTAGGTTTTCGGTTAAGTCACTATACCCTCGTCAGTTCCTACAGGGGTTAGAGATACTTTTTAAGAAGCAGGGTGTGTGTGTGTGTGTGTGTATGTATGTATGTGGTTTGTTGTAGGTTTTCGGTTAAGTCACTATACCCTCGTCAGTTCCTACAGGGGTTAGGGATACTTTTTAAGAAGCAGGGTGTGTGTGTGTGTGTGTGTGTGTATGTATGTATGTGGTTTGTTGTAGGTTTTCGGTTAAGTCACTATACCCTTGTCAGTTCCTACAGGGGTTAGGGATACTTTTTAAGAAGCAGGGTGTGTGTGTGTGTGTGTATGTATGTATGTGGTTTGTTGTAGGTTTTCCGTTAAGTCACTATACCCTTGTCAGTTCCTACAGGGGTTAGGGATACTTTTTAAGAAGCAGGGTGTGTGTGTGTGTGTGTGTGTGTGTGTGTGTGTGTGTGTGTATGTATGTATGTATGTGGTTTGTTGTAGGTTTTCGGTTAAGTCACTATACCCTTGTCAGTTCCTACAGGGGTTAGGGATACTTTTTAAGAAGCAGTGTGTGTGTGTGTGTGTGTGTGTATGTTATGAAAAGTGCCTTTAGCAAATGTATTCTGGTAGTTTGTTTTACCTAGGTGCTGGTATATTAGTATGGTTAGGGGACATATATTAAGACGTGCATTATAATGTAGTACATATATTGCTACGCAAGTATACTGATAGGTGCACGCACGCAAGCACACACACAGGCATAGAGTTAGAGAGAAACAGTGGACACTTCAGGCACATCATTATGCCTGTCTTTTATTGTAGCACGTGAATTGTATACATGCACTCATTAGAGGTCAGCTGTATGCCACCCACCCACATACGTGTCAGCTGTACAACACCCACCCCGTTCAGATGTCGCCATTATCCTCCCTCAGCTGATGCTGGCTGGCATTAACCTTTGAGAACTTTCTGTCCTTGGATGGTGTCCTTAATCTGGGCTGACTGGCTGGAGGCTGGTTACCTGGTGTCCTGGTAAGGACACACACACACACACACACACACACACACACGAGAGAGAGAGAGAGAGCTCTAACTAGACCACTCTGTCTCAAGTCATTGCCTTACATCAGCCAAGATTTGCTTGTTGGTTGCCTTGGTGACCGGCAGGAAGTTGTTATTTGTATGCCATTTGGCTGATAGTAAAATGATTCTTGGATAGGTGGATCACGTCGTTGGTCAGCTTTCGTCATTTAATAATGGAGCTTCGGTGGCATCTCCTGCCGGGATCTGCCAGAGAAGATGTGTTTATTAAATGTTATCAGTGACATTTGATGAGCGGATAAAATCAATTTTATCAGAGTGTCTTCCAGGAATCTGGATGTCTGACCCGATTTGAGGTGACATGCATCTGGATCATTTGATGTCGCTTCAAAGCTGTCGCTGCAGGCTGATTTTAAATTTCTTGTCTTGGTCGACTGCCAGTCTACTTTTTGGAGTAATAGTTTGAAAATGACCGTAACATTCTCCTCAATAAATCCTAGCTATGATGGGCGCGGTTGTTCCGATGTTAATACTCTGGGATTGTAGTAGTCCAAGACTTGTTAGTAATGGCGCCTTCGTGGTCTAGCAATAGCGTGTTGGACCACAGATCACTACGACCCGTGTTCGAATCTCGGCGTGGGCATATCTGAAGATTGTTTCGTCATTGATTTCGCCTCATTACCTTTGGAGATCGCTCGGCCCATTTAGCCTATATTGTGCACAAAAGTGGCCGTAAAACATCAATCATCATCACCAAGACTTGTTAGTATGTCGTTTAAAGTATTGCCGGGACGGTGCTTTGGGGAAGAAGGAGTATGCTTTCCGGTGACCCATCTGAATGGATTCCGTTTTGTGGAAATTGTTTCAAAAACAATCCAAATATTTCTTTTCCGGGTGAGCTTTTCTGCCGAAATTATGTGCGACTTGACCATCTCAGTATAAGCCCCTCGGTGGCAGTTGTGCGCCTCTGAGTGGCGTCACTGGTGTTATACATCAGAACGAATAACATTATAGGAGGTCAATAAACTGAAGATGGTCACTTGTGAATGACCGAAGGTTCCCGGGTGTAAGTATTCCCGTTAAGTATAAAAAATTCCAGCCAAGTAGCGTCCGGGTGTGGTAGGTATCAGGCAAGTGTATTTATATTTATGTAAATTTGTGTACACAAATAAGCATCCGAGCGTTTTCCATAACCAAGACGCAGCCTGTATATTAAATTGAATCGTAAAATGTCCACGTTCGGCTGTAATGTGTTTGAAAATCACAATTCGAGTTTTTCTGTCTAGTTATTAGTTTGTCCAACTTGCTTTATCTGGTAGCTCAAAAGTAACAGTAAATATTTGGTTAACTGTTGGACTAGTTTCTGAAAGTAAACGAGCACATCACATCTTATAATGCGTGCCACTTTCAGAAGATCTTCAGTTATTGTATTCGGTCTTTAATGCAACTGAAAGAGTTGCACGTAGTTAAACATAGTCATCTAGGATGTGACAGCCAAGTGAAGTGTGGTGGATCAAAAACACAGCGGGGCTTTGGTGGGATTTAGGCCAACTCCACACTGTCCAGTCATCTGTTGTACGGTTGTTTCAAGTCTAAAATTGAACTCCTGTATCTCATACATCATTGATTGCCATGCTGATTATAGGTCTGATGGGTTATATCTGGGGTACGTATCTTCCAAGGGGGACCCAGGTGTTGCCGGATTGTACATGGGTTATACTTGTGCGTGTATGCAACCGTTGTCGTGACACACGGATTCTACGTTATTGCAGCGCCACAATAGCTGAGCTTCAGTTCTGAGATGAGGGATTTTTTTCCTCTCCATATTATATAAACTGTTGGTAGCTGATGTAAAGGCCATCAGCCCACGGTAAGATAGGTCGTATGTACTGAAGACAGCGATCCTACTCGGAGATCACGTTCACAGTGTTTTGTTGGCGAGGAAAAAGAACTTGTGTAAGGAGGAGGACGGGCGGGGAGGATGTACCGGGGCCAGGCTCGTGGGAGGGTAGGCGATACACAGGTAGAGAGAGTGGGGCAAGGAGCGAGGCCGAGATGTGGGCACATCGGTGTCGTGTGTCGTCCGTGTGGGATGTGACACGTCCTGAACTCGCCATCTCTAAATGTCACCATGTAGGTGGTGTCTTTATGGCCAGGCCATGGGGTGCTAGCTCATATTCTCAGTCTCATCCGCCTCTCTCTCTCTCTCTCTCTCTCTGTGTGTGTGTGTGTGTGCGTGCGAAGTGGGCTAATATGAGTCTGCTCAGAATCATAAATTGTCAACACACCATCCACATGAATCACAGGGGGACCCTTTACGAGAGTCAACCTTTCATAGTCAGGTATGTGTTGTTACATCAGTTCATTAATCTGTGTCTGTCTGCCTTTCTGCCTGTTTCTCCATCCAATAATGCCCAACACTTTAATGAGCCATAATTTGATGTTTTCATAAACTCCGTCATCATCGTGATCATCGTCAGTTTTATGTTATATCCTTCATTGCATTTCATTGACTAGTCTGTATTAATGTGAAGTAATCACACAATATATTGTGTGTGTGTGGGGGGGGGAGGGGTGGTGTGGCCACGGACATAGAGAATCTGAAAGCGTGAATTCAAAATTTTGAAGATTCTTCAGGGTCTGAATTCAGAGTGCCGACTTTTGAAGCGGAGAGATGGGTAATGTCTCACCAGTCCCTGTTTCAAGTTATCTGTGTGTGTGTGTGTGTGTGTGTGTGTGTGTGTGTGTGTGTGTGTGTGTGTGTGTGTGGATAGACCGCACATTTCCTATTTCCCTTGCCTTGATTAACATTCACCTATTGGCCATGTTTGTCGGTGGTTTTATATTCATTTCCCGTATGTTTGTCTCCTCCATCTGTTCATCTGTCCACTAGCTAACACATCTGGGACGGCACAGCGGTAGGGAATGGAACCGCCACCATCGCCGTCGTGGTCAGTCTGCCTGAGATGGATGTCGGTGGATTTCCGCTGACCCAAGTCTGCTGACACTACACTGACTAGGTACTAAATGCCATCCATCAAAAGTCCTGGTGCACGCGCGTGCACGCACACATTGCTAGCTTCTTAGCTCTTTGGGTGTAGAGTCCCAGTTGTTTGTGTACTCTGTGTTTCTCTCTGTGTGTGTGTGTGTGTGTGTGTGTGTGTGTGGCTCCCCCCTTCTCTCTCTCTGTGTGTGTGTGTGTGTGTGTGTGTGTCTGTTTTAGCATTGATTTATCTCTCTATACCCTCTACTGTCTTGGCTGGGAGCTGTTATTTGTTATGTGGACTGAGGAATAACGGTAAGGTAGTGTTAACAGAGCCTGTGATTGTCTATCTATCACCATGTCTGTCTGTCTGTCTCTCTCCCTGTGTGTATGTGTGTGTTTGCGTGTGCATTTTAGTAGTGTGTTAAAGGCACTGACTCAGAGCATCACATGTACCTTCAAAACACTGACATTGAAACCCCCCCATGTCGGCGGGATTCAAATTAGTGAAGTCCTTAAACGTCACCACAACTATTAGCCAATAAATAGGTAAAACGGTATAAATATAGGATCCACAAATGAGACATTAAAACGTAATGTGGTCAACAAATCTTGATCATCTTTAGTATGTATGTATGTACGTATGCGCGGACATTTCAGTCAATGGTAAAACGGCAACCCCCCCTCCCAAAAGAAGGATTCCAAAGTGAGACAGCCAGTTGTGGATGTTTCATTCGTGGACACAATTTTATGCCGCCTATCTATATGCCATCATCATCGTCATCATCAGCGAATATAGCAGCCTTTGACTAGACGCTGATATATCTCGATATAGTTTGTCTAGTAAACACTGGCTTTGTGTAGCACTATGATAAACCAGTAGGCAGATCACTGACATGATGGTCAATCGGTCATTGACAGATGACGTAATAGCCCTTTGAAATGCCATCAAAGTTGTTACAGTGGCCACCAGTAGTGTTGATGTTCACTTAAGGGAAGCGGAGGCCGCGGGAGGGGGTGTTTGTTTCAAATAGCCACAGACCTTGGGCTGGAAATGTTAGACTTAATATGTGTTGTACATGATGTTCCCCGTCTACACTCCCACTCTCTCTCTGTGCGTGTACCTTGGCCCATGATATACCGCGTGGGTGATAGCATTTTTTATCTTCGGAGACACTATGGCCAATCACACACACACCGCGCGTACGTATGTGCACGTATGTGGGAGAGAAGTACCTATTGATTAAGTTTCATGACACACACACATACTGTGACTGTCTGAGCAGATTCGTGCTTGCCCAGTAACAGCTCTCAGTGATGGAGAGAGACAGTGCTCATTGACGGTGACGGAGTGTGTGTGTGTGTGCGCGTGTGTGTGTGCCCACTGATAGTAACAACACTGGTGCTAGTTGACTGTTAGGAATCCCCACCCAAAATGATGACAGTAGCCACAGCCAGTGTGCCATTGTTTACTGTTTTACGCAATTCGAATGATGCTTCTGGTCACCAACTCGTTGCTGAAGCGTGGAAGACCTTTGCAGAGATGACACACACACACACACACACACACACACACACACACACACACGTAGTGTACCGACCCCTGAACATTGGTATTGCGATATGTCGGTAGAACGTCGTTGAAATGATGTTGATCCTTCATAAGTGACAACCAGGACGTGGTGACGTATGTTGTGATGGTGGTCGGGCACTGACTGTACTTAGAGCGGCGATAACCATGTAAATAAATGTTTGGTTTCTGTCTTTCAGGTATCTTGCCGACTACTGGACCGAAACTGGACGAACGGTGAGGAATATTGATGAGGATATGTATATTTCTGTGTCTGCGCATCGGCGAGGAGTTGTTTGACCATGTAGTGGAGTCGACGACGGAACGAGGATTTACTAATTGGCCGCTAGTTGATTGAATATTGCCACTGCGCCGGGGTGTGATTGTGCGCGCGCGTGTCCGTGTTGGAGGAGGAATGGCCACCACCCTGTACGGCGTGCACGACCTTGGCCAGTGAACAGAATTAATCGGCGTCTGCTACCAGTTTTAATTATGCAATCTGCGGCCAGAACGGGAGAGCACGGCTTCAGATAGGATTCAGTCTGTGTATGTTGTGTATGTGTGTTCATCTCAACCTGTCTGCTTCATCAGCCATGGTTGATTGTCTATTGTAATACAGTGTTCAGGACAACACCGGAGTTATCTGCCTAAGAACAAGTGAGTTGGTTTGTGTGAAAGATAATTAAGGTGCTGACACAGGTGTTATACTTTTGTTGAAAGGCAATTATACCTCAAAAGTTAAACATATTTAATTATATATATATATATATATATATATATATATATATATATATATATAATTAGAAGAAAAAAATGTAAGTTAAAAAAACAAATTACTAAAAGAATTCAGAAGAGGATCTTCTAAATATAAACAGTTCATTATTATCGCCACAAAGGAACACTTTGTATGATACACTACAGCCTACAACAAGACTTGGTAGATTTTATGAATTAATAAAATAAAACCTAAAGAAAATTAAAAAAATACACAGTATAATACAGGCATAAATCAGAATAAATTCAGATCAATAATCGTAGCAGCGATACAACAGGACTTTACCCAATAGCAACGATTGGTTTACCAGTTTGGACTTATTCAAGACTTCATCCTTCATTGGGTTGTGTAAATTTGTTTGTGTGTGTGTGTGTGTGTGTGTGTGTTCAATAATGGTTGAGGTGCCAGCGCAGAATGTGTGAATGGTCAAGTTCCATATAGTTGTGTGTGTATTTATATATATATATATATATATATATAGTATAATATAATAGTCTACTGTATTAAGGTCAGTCTTAGGGCGCAGTGATCAGTGGCCTTAACCTAGGTTTGGCCTTAATACAAGGTAACATTTATTGTGTATCCATAGTGAATTGTATGAGGCTAAAATTCTGATCCAGTATTATTTGGTTATTTTATATGCACTATTTCTGGTCAGTCATGACGGGGAGTAGGCACCTTTCTGTTACTATATGAGAGAGCTAAATGGATGGATGCTATTAGATACTTGGTACCGAAGTTGTACATTGTATTTACTTAGTCTACGAACAATGTACCAAAGTAGTACTGTATAAATGTGTGTTTTATCTCACAAACTACTCATCATATATATTAGATAGTAATTTACAGGTCATAAGTATTCCACTGTTTATATTCTCAGAATACAGTCCCAGATGTTTCTTTCAGCATATTGTGGGGTGTTCCTAACACTGACAGCATGTACCCATGACAGTACAATGATCGACACAGGGTCAACTTTATTGGCAATTTTTTCTTTCTTTCTAACCTTCGTCCACGATTTGGCATTGTTCACTGAACTCTGTAACTCAGTACTGGCTCCGGGTCGCACCCGTTTGTTGGTGAAGAGCCGGAGAACTCCACGTCGTGGAATGGAGAATCACAGTATACTGTGCGTGTGTTTCTGGGGTGTTTCATCTCATCATCTCATATCTCGAGGGTGTTGTTGTCCCTCTGCTGTATGCTGTCCCATGTCTGATCAGTGCCCACTTTAAGGAACAGACTCACTCACTCACTCCTGTACCCTGCACTATGTATGTACGACTATGTTTATATGTATTGTGTGTCTGTGTATTGTGTGTGTATGGGGGGGGGGGGGTTATACTGAGGTTGATGTGGTCTAAGAACGCCAAATAATGTCAAAGGTCCAAAACAGCTTTCATATAAATCACAGATATATCTGGAATAGTTTAGTTTGAATGAATATGTACTATGTAGTTGTATTTTCCAGTTTGTTTATTCTTTAACTATTATTCTTCTGGTTTGATAGGAAACAGATCATTCTATCAATATCCTTGACCTAATTGTCATCGCAGCACAGGTACTTTCGTACCATTGTAAAATGATCTATCCTGGAGAATGCCAGTTAAGTGATTGAACTGAAATGACGTCATAAACAGCACCAAAAAGGTGTTGTTTGGCCTTGGGCAATGGCAGCCAATCCATGGGAGTAGCATTACCGATATTGGGTCTATATTTAAATTATAGCTAATTGCAGGTCGAGATTAAGAAGTTTTTGCAGGAATAATTTCAACAGATTTGCACTGTAGAGGAATACATATTGGTTTGTTTGTGTGGGCCTGAGTGGGAATTATTCTTGTTATACTGAACTTGCGCAACTATGTCCATGCAATTAGGAACATTCATAAATTGTAAGCGAAACCTGGGTCCTTGTTGCTGTAGTAAGAAACAGGACTGAGTCGTCTTAGGTACTGGTAGCTGACATATCTCTTGTTTCAACAATTAATAGATTTATAAATATGATTACTCTTATTGGGTTTGCCAATTACGTTCACTGAAGCCAACATGGTTGTAAAATTTGTCCAGTTATTGTCAACATTGTGCACTTTAACAATCCCAAAATGACTGTGTACAGGTTTTGTGCTTACCCTGTAACTAGAGCCATGCTACATTTTGTTCTTCCAAGGCTACAATTTATATACAGATTATTGAATCCCAAATGACTTGTTAAGATACGCGACAGCAACATCATATTACACCATAATAAAAAATAATGTTATATATAGCTGCATTTGTTTATAACCAGTGTAATGTTTTATATCTCAGAATTAAAGGCTAGTAATAGTATTGTATGCTTTCTTTCTCCTTGTGTGTGTCTGTGTCTGAAAATCCGTCCGTGCACCATCGCGAATATGCACATATTGGGGTACATTCACCAGCTGCTAGTATGGACCTTGACGGGAACCGCCAACTTACCAGATGTGATGGGGTTAATATTGTTTTGTCATGATGGAATGCTCAGTTATAATTACAGTATGACTCGATGAATACACCACTGTAACAGTAGAATATACGATTTTTAAAGGGTTAAATTTTAAACACATTTAATTAAAACAATACTGTCCTCAACGATAGTAAACTAGGACACACGCGGCCTAGTTCAGTATTCATTTTTTTTCAGCAATTACACATAGTCACTTATCATTCATCAGTGATGTCCTCTCAACTATCCTTCCACATTGTGTACCTGTTCTATTTGTTGTTATATCGGTGTCCCCAGGGAGTATATACAGCTGATGATGATACCTGTCAAATCGACAAAAAATCACAACAATGAATGTGGTGGAAATTAGTGGATTAGAACTGGGAAGCTGTCATATTCTTGCCCAACACCTTATAATTGAGCCACTGTGTTCCACCAATGTCAAGTTTGCCACGCCGAAGAATTGGAGCTTTGATGACATACATATAGAGCCACACAGACTGGGAAGGAGGACTAGTTTTGTTGTTTGTTTTTATTAGTGGAGAGGAGGCTGACTGACCACAGCTAGATGCCACTGTTTGCTGGCTGCCCGGTAATGTGAGAGCTTTATTGTTGTGTGGCTTCTTGGGCCCAGTCTGGCTGTATCTGTGGATTCTTCTAGAGGGGGACTGTTGGCTTGTGTGTGTGTGTGTGTGGCTGCTGCTGCAATAAGGTTAAAGGTTGTGGTGTTGGCACCATTTGTTAGTTCCCATTTCAGGAGATCAGAGATTGTTTTGTTGCATATTTGGTGTTGTTTTCTTGGGTGTTTGTGTGTGTGTATGTGGCTGCTGCTGCAATAAGGTTAAAGGTCGTGGTGTTGGCACCATTTGTTATTTCCCATTTCAGGCTGTCAGAGAATATTTGCAGATTTGGTGTTTTCTTGTGTGCGTGCACGCTCGCGCTATATTATTGTATAAGCTTAAAAGCCGCCCTCCTCCTGGACTTAAAACTTGCTACTGCGGATGGTTACTTTGGTCTTCAACCCATATGTAACTATGGGGTTAGAATATTTAAAATAAAGTTTTAATGTGTAAATATAATAGTCCCAACCAATGTCATATCCACCGCCGTTTAAGACTCTTTTGTCAGTTTTTTTGCTGACACACACACACGCACAGTTTCTTTTATTTATATAGATGTTTTTGATATGCTCCCTATAATGGTGAGTAATGTCTGCTGGAATAATACATTACCACCATAAATATGTCCACTCCTGTTATTGATCCGTCTGGGGAGGGTACTTGTTATCTCATTAGCTTATAGTCTGTTTGTGTCTGACTGTCTGTCTGACTGTCTGTCTATGCCTCTCAGTTTATATCTCGGCCTGTCTATGCATCTGTCATGGTCTAGAATTCGGCCCATTTTTTTTCTGTCCGTCCGTCCGAGAGTGTGTGTGTGTCTGTCTGTCTGTCTGTCTGTGTTGTTGTTTACGGTTGAGTTGGCATTAGACTGTTATCTCTTAGCTGCCCTAGGACTGATTTGGATCAGTACTGCTAAACTTCCTTTTTGCATCAAACGGTTGTGATCCTTTACAGACAGATGTGTAGTTTATACCATTATCGTTCCTGATATTCCTTTAAATAATAATGAGCTTCGCTCTAAGAAAGGGGTGCAGCGTTTCATTACACAGTAGTTTGTTAAATAAATGATAATTTTTCCCAATTAAAGTGAGTATATCCCATGCCAGTACTTCAGGCAATTCTTTGGCAATTTCATCTTACTCTGAAGTATACGAATTCCTTATTGCACATGTCGAGAAGGCTAATTCTAGTCATTTGTTTTTGGATATTTTAATTGCGTGTATGCAGATATTCAGATCTTGAGCAGCAGTTGGATGCGATATAAGGCATCCCTATGAATTAAGTTGGCTCTTCGTTTTCGCTAGTCTAGCACAGCAGGGCAGATGAAAAAATTTACGTCATCAGCATGTGTGTGTGTGTTTTGGTGTGGTTTTTTTCTCAGCTACCGATATGTGTGAAACGTCATCACTTTCTGCGTGCCAATGTGGATCACGTGTGCATATTTTGTTGTATACTTAAGTAGCCATATGGCAGCAGGCTCGGTAATCCATGTAAGAACAAATTTATAAAGACATTTACAAATTTTATAATGGCATTATAAACAACAACAACCCCCCCCCCCCAGAACACATACGTTATTGATCACTCGCAAATATATGTGTCACAGCATGACTTATAATGTCAATAAAAGTAATTGTTAACAGAATGAACGAAACAACGTATCAACTCCACTAGGTACCAACGAATTGCTTTACCAAACCATTCATTTGTCCTATTCCCACTCCCAGATAAGGTATATCATAATCAGTATTGAGGAATCAGTAATCCTATTTTCCTACTGGATAAGTTATGTCAGTATCGGAGACCAGTAACCTTCTATCAAGTGGCTACGATATATCAATGCCAGTGACCAGTAAACCACTTCTACCCATAGATTAAGCTATATCCCTATCAGGAACAATAATCCCCACCTGTCTATAAATTGAGGTATATCAGGGACCAGTAATTCGATTTTCCCCATAGCTTGAGGTATATCAGTATCATCACCAATAACCATCTTCTCTCCTTAGATCGAGGCATATCATTATCAGTTTCAGAATTACTAATCTCCTTTGCCCCATAGATTGAGGTACATGTATATCACCAACAACAAGACCAATAATCCATTTCTGACCATAGATTGAGATATATCCAGACCAATAATCCGCTTCCCGATAGATTGAGGTGTATCAATATCAGGTACTAGTAATCCTTTTTTCTGTAGACTGTAAACTATAATATGAATATCTTGCCCCAATAATCCCTTTCTACCAAGAGGCCAGTATTGGAACCAGTGTAATTTCTTCTTTCCTACAGGATAAGGTATGACATTATCAGGGACCAGCAATCACCAGATAGAGGCTAATATATAATCCCCTTTTCCATAGGTTAAGATTAAATTATATCAGTGCCATGGACCAGTAATCTCACAAGTATATAAAGGATCAGTTATTCTATTTCCCTTTACAGACATAGGTATATCGTAATTAGGTACCACCAATCCCATTTCCCCCATAATCTAAGGAATATCAGGATCATGGGTCAGTACTAAGATATTGGGACGTGAGTGTAAGTACTAGTGAACTAGACCAAGCCACAGTGATTGTGTTTATATGCTCTGTGAACTATATGAGTCATTGTTTATCTTCGATATTTCTGGGACAACCTCCCCCACCTTCTGTCCTCCCCTTGGTGTTGTTGTGAGAAATATCCAGGAAGTTCACTGACCTGAAGGTTTGTTTGCCACTCTAGGGCTATAACTAGTGTGATTTGTTTTGTAGGGATTTGTTTGTAAATATTCTAATACATGCGTCTCCATACATGCACAAGTGTATGTACATTTGCTCACACATACGCACGCACACGGACACACACACACACACACACACAGGCATCTCTGGATATTTGTTAACAAAAGGGGAGTATAGAGGTTCATGACCTCCGGCACATACATATAAATAAAACTGTATATTACTCAAGTGGCTGTAAATTGTGTATTCAGGACCCCTATATAGTGCAGGTCCAGCTTGTTGTTGAGTTCAACTCAGCGTTTGAATCTAATTCTAGCCACTACACTACTACCATCTGCCTGATCCATAATATATGGAACTGATAATTGCTCAAATTGAACTCATTAATCCTCGCACAACACAACCTTGTGGGGTGAAATTATTTCTGTATGTATTTGTGGTGTAACTGTTCATAATCAGCCTGAAGAATATCTTTATGTGCATGCTTTGTATGAGCTGGTTCAGCTTGTATCACAGTGATTAGAGCATTGGCTTGTAAATCTCCAGGTTGTGGGTTCGTAATGCGACTTACAGTTGTGTCTGTGGAATTTTTCCAGCCCAATCACCCTTTGACGAATACGTCTTATGTTTGACTAGCTACGCCACTCAACTGAAATACAATTAGAAAACTTTATCGATTGTAAAGAAGTTTTTTTTTCATTTTGAAGGTTGCTGATAAGTGTTACCTTCTTCCTCTTGATTGAATAAATTTTTTAATGTTCAAGTATGAAGTTGAATTTTGATTTGGTAGGTGATTAGTTTCTATGGCAACCATTTCAGTTTGTTTGATTCATCATATTAGTTTAAGCATTAATTCAAGCAACACTGGGAGTGCATTATTATATAATGCACAAAAATGGATTCTGTTAATTAGAAGGGGTTGTGCGATGTGTTTGCCTGGAATGTCAGACCTGTAGCCGTCTGTATTGAATTGACAGGCACCTTTAATTAGTTTAAACTGTAATTTTTAAATGGCGCTTAAAAGCCGATTGTACAGAATGTTTAGTTGTAAACATACTATTTTTGTGTTACTATGTGAACATATGTTACCTAGATGTATGGTACCAGTATTTAGTGATCAATATATGGCTTTTATAATGTCCATTCGGTATCTGGTTTTTCTATGGTGGAGTACAAGCTTCTGGTTACTGTTGGTGGTAGGCTAAAACCTGAGGGACGCCAACCAATTGAGATAGCCTATTTTGATGTGTGTGTGTGTGTGTCTGTTTGTGTTGTGTGTGTTTATTTCACAAATTTCCCTCTCTGGTCCGATTCTGTACTGTAATAATCAGTGAATACGCTTACTAACTGATCAATGATAGGTGATTTATCGGCTTAGTCAGTCATGGTCAGTCAGGTTATGCTATATGAGTGAGTTAAGCAGTCAGTAGAATTTGATGTGTAAAGCTTTGATTGTTGCAAGTACGGTTTTTATATTTAACACTTAACTAATACCAGTTTGATTGGGTGCCCAATGTACAGTGGCATTACGGACACCCAGATGGTATTACTGGGTTAAGTGAGTGTTTTTTTGGCCACTCTTGCTCAAATAGTAGCCTAAATCAGTAAATGGGGCGGGCCAAGTGACCTGCAACCTTAATGAGATGAAATGAAAGATGAAACATCGTTTAGACACAGTCACTTGAACCCTACCGCTAGAGTTCTCTAGCCACAGAGAAATCCAACCATTCATTGTAGTTTCACAGTTGTGTCAATTGCGAGATTTGTGATGTTTTACATATATTTGATTGTAAGATGTCAAAGAGTTCACAATCCGAACTAATTGTATGATACCAGTCATGATATTTATGTTATTAACATCACCATACACTTATATATGGAGAGTTCAGATGTCATACAAGGCTTGATCGGTCGACGTACTTGAGCTTATTGATTTTTCATTGTGCAATGATTATAGTTGGGTTAACAACGTTCAGTTGATTATGACGAGTTGAGCTTCATGTCCATAAACAGTATGTTATCTAGGCAGGATATATATCAACGGTTCACGTACGTAGAAGAAAGAAGACTTGTGACAGTATTATTTTCTTGTATTGATACGCATTGGGTAAACCTAGATTAAAAGGATTACCGAACCTAATCAGATCAGTGTTTTCATCTTAACGTTAGTAAGATAATCAAATTGGATGATGATAATGTGTTGGTAATATAAATGGTGATGATAATGATGATAATAATAATAATAATAATAATAATATGGCAGACTTGCATAGATACAAGGATGGTTAGATAAGTTTTCATGTTGTCATGTTATTTTATGTTGAATGGTTTTGCACGGTTGGCTTAAAGGGAATTATTTTGTATCTTTGTTTGTTTTGAATAATTTTCCTGGTTTTAGAAATATATATATATATATATATATATATATATATATATATATAGGTATAGTAATAGGGAAAGTGTTAATATTATGATAATAATTTACATGCACCATTTAATCTTAACTATTTCAATAAGCTCTTTCTATTTAACCAGATCTGAAAAATTGTCTTTGTTTACAAACTTTGCTAACTGACAAACAGCAGATTCGTTTGTGATTGATTAATTTATGTAATTATTTTCCTGGGCATGATGCGTTAATAATGTGCATGCTTATCTTTATGAATTTTAATTTAAAATACAAAGCAAAGAAGCGGTGTGTGTGTGTGTGTGCGCGCGCGTGCATGTATATATGATATATGTGTGTGTTAGAGACCTAATTTAGTAATTTGTTGGGTGCCTCCCATGCCTATGTAGAAGAAAGTGCCATACAAGTGCCATACAACAAGCCTGGGATTTAGTCACATATCAGTTACCCTAACTCTGTTAAATTGCTACATTACCCATAAGTGCCATGAGACACCAGTCTAAGTAACTATTCACCATAGGTTTACCTTCATTAATCATACTTTGGACTTGAATTAACTACTCTAGTAGTACTCTAGTAGTCATTGGGTGAAACCATGAAATTCCCACTCTTTCTGTCCTCTTAGTTACCATGCTCAAGGTAGAATGAACTTGAAATACGAAAAAACGTCTTGAAAGTGAACATTTAAAGAATTCCATGATTGACATGCTTCATAGTATTACACTAATCTATTTTTGTATAACTCAATGAAAACAAAAACTAATTTTTTTACCAAATTAAATCAGATTATATATATATATATATATATATATATATATATATATTCAAGAGAGAGTAGTGTTTACTAAATTATAAAATTTAACAAAAAATATGATATGCTGCCACTTGATTACTTATGCCCTTTACTGAAATATCTATATCTCTAACACATATTAAATCCCTAAACCTACTGCTGACTTCTCTGTTGTTTTATTGAACTTGTAGTAATCTTCCCACATTTTCCCAAAAGTGTGTTATGGTTACTTAGCTGGCCTTGACTAAAACAGTTGGGCAGTCAGTGAAGAAACGAATTTGCATTTCTCATTCATGCCAAAACTATACACATGGTAGGCTAAATGTGCCATGTGACCTCCAAAGGTAATGAAGTGAAGTCAAAGATGAAACACCCTTCAGATATGCCCACGCCGAGATTACACAAATTTTGCTAGTTAGCTTCTATGGCAATCTGGTGAAGAATTCTTACAGCAGCAGTGTCTTAGAGATTGTCTTTGGCTAACTGGCAAGTGGTTAGCATTTACTTTCCGTCTTCAAATGTACCGCCAATCTTTTCTTTGTTATTTGTGGGTGCTGGCTTTGTGTCCCTTATCATTTCTCCAAGTTCTGGATGTAACATTCTTAGAGTGCACTGGAAAGAGCGCATTTTTTTAATGTCATTCATTAACTTTTGTTTAAATTGCATGAACACTGTATTGCCTACTTTCAGCTAAGGATGTCTGAAGTACCGAAAGAAGACAAGGAGCCCAGAGAGGGTCACGACTTCCGAGAGCAGCCAAGCGCCAGCGAAGGTCATGATGCCAAACTAAACCAGGTCACAAAGGAAAGTCAGGACACAAAAGCGGTTCGCGATCCAAAGGAGACATTGGAGAGGCGCAGCTCAAAGTCTCGTCTCTCCAAGCAGGATGAGATTGAGGAGGTTGAGGAGGAGCACGATCACAGCCCCAGCAGTGAGGCATCAGATGCTACTATTGTACCAACAGGTCAGTAGTCATGGCTTTTGTTAGATTTGGTATAGTTTTCCCAGTGTGTGACTTTTGTGAGTCTGGTGTGTGCACTCTGTACTGACTGCTATATACCTTGATTGATGACTGGTTGATCATGATAGATTTTGCTTAAGTAACAAAATGAAAGTACAATTCTTCCTTTTAATTTGAAGTTCCAGAAGTTTTATTAAGTGCTTATCAGGAAGTTGTGGGGAACTCATGACTGCTTGGTAAATACTGCATAAAACTTTTGGTACTTTAGAAAGGGGTTTTTCGTTTAATCACTGAAAAGGTTATATTTTAAGGTCAGAAAGATATTTGGCGATACTGTAAAAATGGATCCAATAATAAGTTTCCATAATTTAGTAAATAAAGATTAAGCTATTTCAGGGTTCGCACAGGTCATTGAAAACCTGGAAAGTCCTGGAATTTGTAAAGTTGGATTCCAGGCCTGGAAAGTCCTGGAATTTTTGTAGAGGTCCTTGAAAGTCCTGGAATTTGGACATATAGATCTATCTTTCTAATATAAGTTACACTTCTTCCGAAATATGGGTGTATCTTGGAATCTGAGATGTCAAAATGTGTATGAACCCTGTATTTGACATGGCCATCAAGAACATGATGTCCATTTTAGGACGATGTTTTAGGCATAATACATGACAGACCATGTCATTAGTGTTTTTTTCTAGTATAGGTAAATAGTGTCATTACCATTCAGTTTGGTTATTAGCTGCTACTGTTCTTCCGTCTAGGGGTTGACACTCCGGTGGTGAGGACGCCTGGTGGATCTCCCGAGTCGAACTCACCTGAGGACGATGGTAAACTTGAATCTCAGAGAAGCGTAGACTCGGATAAGAACAGCCCAACACAGGTGAGTCAGCTTGTTTGTGAATTGAATTTCTGGATGGACTATGGTTGTGTGTGTGCGTGTGCGTACATGAGATAGATAAATATGAATAATATGTTACAGTTTGAATTTGCAACCTAATCTTTATTGGTATTAAAAAGTGCTATATAACTCCTTGATTTGTAAAAACCAACAAAAAGTAGAGAATCAAGGCATGTTTGTTAACATTAATTTGTTTTGTTTTAAAATGTATAATATTATGCTTTATTTGGGGCACAGATTCTCAATGTTATTTGTAAGTTAGTTTTGTTGTTTTGAATAATACTTCCATAACAGCAATTGTTGTTACCATACAAATTATTATTCATCAAACACAATTCTTACAACGCATTAAATAATGTAGTTTTTGGCAGATTTTGATCTTTGTAAAGAATGTGTACATTCGCAGAAAGAACCTGGCCACTAATGAATCTATTACCGTCTCCTTCCAGGCACTTATTTTATGAACGTTTTAGTAAAAGTTAAGAAACCATTAGTAAATTACAATATACGAGGTAAATCAATGTTAACAAGTCAAAATTTAAAACGAAGTAAGAGGTTACACTAAAAACTGCTGCTTTCTTAAGTTTCTAAATAGAATTGGTAAACTAAGATTAGGTGAAATCTGCAATTTGGAGAGGGGAAGGGGTAAGGGTTAACATGTTGCTATTTTTGGTAGTTCCTGAGCTAGTGTATGTCTATATCAGAATTTGTGATATACCTTATTTCATTCGCAATGCCGTGCTTAATACACACACCACATTGTGGTCATGAAGGTGTTACAAAGCTAAGTACCAAGATCGACTTGGGCCAAGTGAACCAAATAAAGACAGCTCTATGATAACAGACCTGTCTTTGCCTTTTAGTTTGGTAAATGATTTGTGTGTAGTTCATGTTTGTGCAGTGGTCTTGTAATTCATTGACGTCATCAATAAAAATTTGTACCATTTTATACAATATATATATATATATTGACCTTGGTTGTTAGAGATCAGGGCATGGGAAATGTGTAACTCCGTGACCGCGCTAATTGTTGTTGGTCTGAATGTTGAACATGCATTGGCCTATTGTCACTTCTGCTCTCTCTCTCTCTCTCTCTCTCTCTCTCTCTCTCTCTGTGTGTTGTGTGTGTGTGTGTGTGTGTGTGTGTGTGTGAAATATAGATGAAGAGTCTGGTGTAGTTGTATATGACATGACGTAGGTGTACTTTTAGATATGAAAGATTTTTCTTTGTGTGATTTTTCTTAAGTCAAATCAATAGTTTTAAGCAAAGGTATCGCACATTTTCAAAATAACAGTCTCGCTGATTGTGACTTCTGACCTAATGAATATATGAGCTAGCTCTTCCCTTCATAGTAAACTGTGTGTGTGTGTGCTGATTATTTATGAAGTATTGAAAGACATTGCGATATCCTGATAAGTATTGAAAGGGCCCAACTGATACTTTGCGACTCTGTATTAAGTCAGTACTTTGTCAGTCATTCATAGTTTGATGTTTACCCAATCTTGTAATACCATAACAGATTACTTAAACTTCAAAAAGACATACTATGCTATACTGAAGATTAGCCAAGTTAAAAAAATTGACTGCGTATTGGTTAAATATCGAATGACCGATGAAAGCATTGACTAACTCATATTTTGTTGTAAAGGAACCTTTTCATAATTGACATGTCGACTGAGTATCAGAAATGGTCTAATAATATCTGTTAGGCATTTAAGTATCAGACTTTCAATGGCATCCAGTATCAAACTAGCCCTAGTTGTCATACATGCACAAAGACGCGAATGCACTCCCACAGTGTAGTAGTAGGTTAGGAGTGTTAGCTAAATCTGATTGTTCATGCAGCAATATTCACTGTAAATTTGGAGGGGAAAAAATTGGTTTTTCTAAAGGTAAACTAATTATGGAGATATTATAAAGTTAAGTGGGCAGGGTATATTAGTTGAACAAAAGTATAACTACCGGATCGATTACAAATATGTATGATATATTGGTTGTCCAGTTGTTTGGGCTTTCGGGTATCAAGTTGATATGGGTGAAATATGAATGCCTGTTTGGGTTCTGTACAATATAATTTGAATGTATGGATATTATAGCATGATCAGTTTCCCTTACAGCAAGAAATAACGTGTCGATGAGTATTTGCTTTGCATCACACACGTACCTATGCATGTGCCTCCACTGATTTCATCGGCTTCACGTTTTTCTCATTCCACTTTTTCAGGGCAATAACCCCAAAGCCAAGCTGCTAGTACGGAGCAAAGCTGTTTGCGATGATACGTCTCCACCACCAGAGGACGCCAGCATGGCCAATTCATCACAGGCGAACTCCAGCAGTATGACGAATTTATCAGCGTCGAATTCTGCCTCCGTATCTCCAGTACCGACTTCCATGGCAACACTTACTGTGTCTCCAACACCGGTATGTCGGCTCATTAATTCGCTTCCTTTAGCATTAATACACAGGTCCCTGATGTTTATGACTGCCCTGGGTAGGCCTTCATCGGGCGGGTAGAGTGTGACGTCATGTGTTTGGTTCCGACGAACAGGCTCCGCTGTGCTCAATTGTAATATTGTGTGACGTGAATTCGTTAGCGGTGGTTCCGAACATGCTCGTTCCCTCAATATCAACTCGGCCGATGGTTTGAGTTGGGAGGCTGATGTCGGGATGTGCCATTATTATGGCGCTTTGGGGCTGCCGCATGCTGTGATTAGAGCCTGTGGTCAGTTTGAACTGTGTGCTTGTGTGTGTGTGGTCAGTCAAGAACGCCTTACGCGTGAACCCACGCATATTTTGAATCTTCCTAGATGCACTGCGTTCACGAGACCAGCTAATTATCGCAGTACAGTGACCGCCTATTTGTAACAATTATCAGCTACGTGACATCCTGTGTACAACATCGATCCGTAACTGCCCTTGTTGCCAAACGACAGTTCTGGGTTGCAATCGGACTCCTACCTGTGTTTGTGGGATTTGTAACAGCCCAATTCCACTGGTACGGAAGCAAGCCATATCAGACGTACTGTCCTTATGTGTGGACTAAACATATTTCAGCTGTAGATAACAATTTTCCTGTGTCTGTGTGTGGCCATTGTTTTGGGGGTAGACTTGGGTTTTAAATGCCATCAAACTTGTGAAATGATAGAAGTGAATCAGTTTTATTGCTGACTGGGTGTTGACATTTAGCACTCCAAGCTTGTATATGTACATCCTGGTTTGGGTGATGTTAGGTCAGAACGCTTTAGTGGCGTTCTGGTTGATGGTGGATATACTTCAAGACACACGCACGCACGCACACAGAGAAAGGGAGAGAAATAATGTATTCCTATAATATTTCTGGACGTTCCAAAATTTGGAAACACAAAGTGGCCCCTTTCTGACTGGTATCTCTCTGTGTGTGATACAGTGATTGCATTGGTAATTATAATGTTTTGGTATTTTTCATAAGCACACACCAGCAATCAGCCTGGCCCTTACTGCTGGATAAATTCACTTGCATCACTTGGGCATTAATGTCTCTATGGGCCAACAACCAACAGGCCAATTAATTATCTACTTTAAAGGTCGGGGAGGAGGGGGGGAAATTTGTCTTCTTTCTGTAATAGTCCTCCATCCTGCTGCTGGTTGTGGAGCCTATAATGGCCAATAGCGCCGTGGTTCTGAGTAGGTCAAGGTCGTTGCAAAATATCTCATGGTCACATGACAGCCGTCTTCGTCCGGCCAGCTTCGTTGCAGTGCCAGTCAGAAGGTAATGGCTTGGCCGTTGACGTGGTAACGGAGGGGACGAAAATCTTGATGGCTGCGTGGGTGGTTGTTTGTCGGGCCGACTTGGCAGGAGGGGGAGGATGTTACGGTGTATGGCCACGGTCCCCGACCATGACTGGCATACTATTGACATTTGCGGGCAACCATTGCGTTTTCCCCGGCTAAGACCCGGGCTAAAATGTGACCGGTTCCCTCGCCGATAAATCTGGACACATTGCAACTTGCTCAAGTGACCAACTTGCGCTTTCTGTTTTTTAAGTTGTGGGAGTTTTTGACGCTCCTCTGCCGTCCCCGCTCTGGTCACCTCAACGCCAGTCAACGGGTGACATTCTTTACCTCTCTGGTCACCTCAGTGGGTGACATTCTTTAACCCTCTGGTCACCTCAGTGGGTGACATTCTTTGCCCCTCTGGTCACCTCAACAAGTGACAATTTACCCTTCTGGTCACCTCAACAAGTGACAATTTTTACCCCCTTCTGGTCACCTCAATGAGTGAAAAGTCTTTACCCCTCTGGTCACCTCAACGAGTGACAGTCTTTAATCATTGTACCATTGTTCGCTATACTAAGCCCGTTGACGTTCCAATACGTGACCAGTCTTCAGTGATGTTGGTCCATTCTTTCTTTATTTCGCTCGGTTTGCCTTCTGTAGGCCTCTGGCCATTTCTTCATGCTCCCAGTGAAAGCTGCACTTGGTTATTGTCTCCAGCTCCTCTAAACTTGCCATCTCTCCGCCTCATCCCCTCTACCCATTCTTCCATTCTTCAGGATCATGCCGTGCTTACAACCACCAGAAGACGTGTTTCTCCCCTTTTCTAGCGCAGTTGATCTATTGACGTTACCTTGACAGTATGTTGTGGTTGTTGATTTGGTTAGAATCTCTCTTTTAAGTTGAATGGGTTGGTGTGTGTTGTATATTCTGTGGGAAGAAGCGGTTGAATGTGTGTGTTTTGACGGCGCGGGATGGTGATGCGCGGATAGGAGAACTTCGACCGGGAAGTGCCGGGTATCTGGTCGTGCTCATTTATTGGCTAGCTCGGAGCAAGTTGAGATTCCACGATCGGTGCAGGCTTCGTTGTTAATTTTTAATATTCTTCGATCATATCGTCAGCGGATGGTGTCTGCCTGATTATGGTATGTAACCATCGCTTGTGTTCCACAGCAGCTTGGTCGGATAATGCTAAAAGATGTATGCCTTGTCCATTATGATAATTATACCCGTGATTAAACCTTAATACTCCTAGTACATATTAACTCAGTATGTGGTTTTCAGCTAACCCATGACTATGTTATAGTCACGGTGCGCTAGTCCGTATGTTTTTTTTTATACCTATTACTAAGTATAAGAGTAAATGGATGCTCCCCCGTGCCCATATTTCAAATGTAGATTGTTAGTTGTAATCCATGTTACAACTATATTGCCATACCATTGGGGTATGTTACACGTGGAACATATCTGTCCCAGTACCGCTCACTTTTGCCGGCCAGTATCTCCTACGTCCATGTTTCGGCTGTAGTCTGTTTGTTGCTGTCGGTGCTACTGTTCAAGTCCATGTTATAACCGTATTTGATTGGTTAAGTCGGTCTAATTACCATTACGTACTAATATCCAAGCACAATTGTTACAGCCGCTGAATTGGTACGGTCTTTCTTACACCTCCAACCCGGACTCCCTCCTCCCCAAATCCACGCTACAGCTGCAGTTCAGCCCGTGTTACAGCTGCTGTCCATGTCCACTAACACCTATTCATATTTCTGATTGCTCTCTAACTTGTTTACAAGTATCTCGGCTGATCGATTTTATGGCTGTCGAGTGTTTCTTGAGTTGCGGCTTGGTGAGTTCCCGAGGTGCTGCGAGAGTTTTGTTATATTTTTTTAATATATCACCGTCTTAGGTGCTAAAGTTGGCAATTGCTTGAACCAGTGACGACCACCACTATGATATGGACTGTGGTATTCCCATCGTTTACTTTGTCTGATCGCTGCCTTATTCAGTTATTGGTGATAATAATTATCAGTGGGATAGCACCCATAGCTCATCGTTGTCCACACAGCCCCGGTTTTTTTAAATTCCCGATTTCCAGCATCTTGGCATCGCAGATGATGTGATTTATTGGCCCATGAAGTCGCCGCTGTCACGCCGGTGTTTTGTGCTGGTGATTGGTGCAATAACTGAGCAGAATATGGTTTGTTGTTGGTGGTGCTGGTGCTATTGCTGCTGCTGCTCTGTCTTGATACTGACCTTGATGTGTTTTATGCCATATTTGCACAATGATCTTTGCACATTTGTTTTCCCTGATGCGGAAAGACTGTGGATAAATGTCGCCCGTACATGGTCTATGGAATAATTGTAAAATGGCGTCCTCGCATGTGGAGTTGATTGCTCTACGGCTGCTGGAGAGATCGTTTGTTTTCAGCGGGAGGCCATCAATAAAACTGGAATTAAAGTCTGTTTGTTTACTGGTGACCGTGGTTGTGATGGATGTTTGTCTGTTCTGTACAGAGAATTGTGTAAACTTGTCCATAATGGCTAAGGGGTTATTATATCTCCCCCCCCCCCGTCTCTCTCTGTCTCTCTCTCTCTGTGTGTGTGTATGATGGTGAGTGAGCTCAATTGTCTCAGAATTTTATCATTTACCACTTTGGGAAGTTACAGACGTTATTTTTATTTAAGTACAGTTTGTCTTAACCCTGTCCTCGTGTAGCACTGTGTTTTAGGCTGAATTGTCAAATCAGAGACCTTTAGTTGTTTGTTCAGAGTGGGGAGGGTGTGTGTGTGTGTGTGTGTGTGCTATGGTTGGGCCTCTTGCAATGTTCTGTTGTAAAAGATCTTATTTTTTAACATGTTGAAGTTTGAAATTCTTACTCAAATGTCATTTATAACTTGTTTTGTCTGGGTTTTGTACTCCTTGTGTGGTTTAACATGGCCGGTCCATCAAATATTGGGCGATGTTTACTTCTGGGCCCCTACCTCCTAAATGGTTTTCGTGCCAACGTTAAATTACAATCACCCACCTTTTTAAAACCTAAAGGGGAGCTCCCCCATATAGGCCATGTCCTAGAAGCAACACTGAGATATGGATGACACATCTCTATGAGACGATTACTGTCCAGTTTGATAGCGGTTTGTGTTAAACATCTGCGTCAAACCTTCATTGGGTGGTACTTTAGTCAGTTTTCACGCAATGCATGAATCTTTTGGTGGGCTTTGTCAAGATCTTGAATTTTTTGCTACATGACGTTATATCACGCGCAGATGTCTACTG
>JAODUP010000811.1:40000-110000 GCA_025642065.1 Paralvinella palmiformis | reverse complement strand
TTACCTTCGGGTAGGTTGAGTATGCGGACTGGGTTTAGTAGCCAGAGTAAGGAGAAATAATTTGCTGTCTGGTTACTATTACCTCATTCTCTTGCTCAACCACTGATAACGGGATCAGACCACCCCTTTCGGGTGAAATTCGTACTTGTGTGTTTTGAGGTCCACCTTACAAATCTCTGACTGTGCTGTGCTAGAGCAGTCAGAATAGCCGGAGTTATTCTAGTGAAAAAAGTGCCACTGATGTGTTGTCAAGTTTAGCCTAAAGTTGTCAATATCAGTGTTAGTACGGTGTTGACGTTATTATTTGTTATTTCACTAATTTATGTTGCACTCTAGTAAGTTGCAACGTACTAAGAGGTCAAAGATCATGGATGCCATTCATGTTTCGGGCATGACATCTCACCGACCAATTCAAAGATCGTGAATTGAAACAAATGAAATCAAACAAAAACTCAGTCCCGTGTTCGGTCTTTTATGAAGCGAATTGGTTTTCATATAATTCATTGTATGTCTATACAGATTTATGTGGCTTTGTCTGATTGCTGGTGTCTGTTGGCTTGATGAGAATCTTCATCCTCAGTAACTACAAGTTCGCCTGTCTGAGGTTTCTGTCGGTTTATTGTCATGTGTGGTGCTAAGGTTGATCCTAGTGAAAACTTGTTGGTAATGTCTGGGATAGTTTGCTTTATTCTGTTGATTTATAACACAATGTTGTTATTATTATTATTGTGTGCATGTGTGTGTGCATGTGAGTGTGTGTGCACGTGCATGCCAAGAGATGTAAATGAGGGAGGAATTTATGAAAGATAAGGAATTGGTGTAGAAACCTTCAGCAGGAAGCAGTTGTTTTTAGTCTGGAAGAGAAATGATTTGGGCTCAGGTTCATAAAATGGACCAAAGAAAAGTATGAGGGTAGTTTGGGTAAAAGATGAGAATATAGAACTTCAAGGGTGGAAAATGGTTTTGAACTAAGGTTTAAGAGGTTGAAGGGCGAGTATTTAACATACCGACTTTGAGTACAAGTTAGGAAAATATGGTTAGGTTATTGTCGGGGGGGGATACCCAAAATATGATATTTTATCAAATCAAAATTATTTGGCAATTTGGAGGCATAATTCAGTTGGACTGGGTGTGTTTGGGTTAGTAGAGTTGAGTTGGGCTTGATGACCACCTCAGTACATTGTCTTATGTGGTGGAGATAATATGTTAAGAGTTTGGCTTGTGGCAGTGAGATTTTATTATATTTTGCCATTGATGAAAACAATTTGGCGTGGGGGATCATTTAAAGAAAGACTTCAGTACTAAGTTGCTACTTTAAACAGTTAAATTTCAGCCACGTTAAGTGATGTGCCAGTGTTAGTTTCTTGGCATGATACCACATCTAAGCAAATACCCTTTGTTGGTTTGATGATAAACAATGTGTTCAGTGTTTGGGGGGGGGGAGTTATTTATAATATCATATCGAATGTTGTTATTTCTCCTTCAGCACCGACACCAGAAGTTGGAGAAGGACAGCTCACAAGGCTCGATGTCGGACAACAGTAACTCCCCAATGCTGTCTCGAGGTGAGTTGTCATCACAATGATGTAGAATGTTATACTAGAGACAGGATGGTGTATGTATGGTGTGGTATGATGGCCGCTGTTAATTTTGTGTTGTGGTAGCTCACAAGAGACGAGCCACACATTTTGTGTCTCAAGGATTGATGCAGTACAATCATCAGTAGTGAGTTATTGGCGATGACTGTACAGTTATTAACAGTAGCGGTGTTTACTTGTTTGGGCAACAATTTCGAGAGTTTGATGGTCTGGAGGTAGCTGGGCAATGATCTTGTTTGGTTTCAGGTTATGTTGTGTATGTATCAATGGTGATATAAACTAAACACTTCAGTTGGCACCAATAGTGGTCATGCTAAAAATAGCTGGTCTGGTGCTAATATTAGAGATGGTTAGTTGAAATGTCATCCATAAAAAATGTTCCTCCTGTCAGTATTCCAGGCTAAATATAACTTGCAGATATACAAATATGAATGGGTGTATGCGTGCAGGATGTGGGTGTTTGCACGTGTGCATGCACACACACATATGCATACTCACACAGAGATGGAGAGAGCTTGTACCTTTCAGTAGTGCCACCCATTGCCCACCTACCACCATGGAAAATAAACAAAGCTAGGAAAATCTAGAACAGTTGGAATGTCCATCTAATTATTGCGTTTTCCTTTAATGATTTGCCAATATTAAACATCAACACAGGTGTATAATAACATGAGATGACATTCATATGAATGGTATCGTTATCTGAAATTATATTGTTAAAAATCTATTGTTCATATTGTTACCTGTGATGGACTATATGATTCCAGTTGAGGAGCGATTTGTTCAGAACATTTCATGAAATACCACTGAGGTGTCCTAACTTGATGAATTGAAATAAACCAGATTTTTCCTTGTATATGACATGGTGGACCTAGTCCTTCTTCTATACAAAATTAACTGCAAGTAAAAATGTGTACATTAAATAAACATGTAAGATGGCCTCTTGTCGATGTAATAATTATACTTCTAAGTATTATTTTAATGTCACACCATTCAGTTTTGTAAGCTGTCGTACACATATACAGAAATGTGACTGGTCTTAGAAAATTCACTAATAAGGGAAATTTTGTACAATATCAGTGTTAGTCACTTGAGTTTTTTGTGATGTTCAGATGGTTATCACCGATTATTACAATTAACCATTATGGTCAATTCCTATTCCTGAATTTGAATTGATTATTTAAAAAAAATGGAATTGGAATTGATAAATTTTGAATTGGAATTGAAGTTTCCCACAGAAAAATTTAATCCACAAATTAATTTACCATTTAATTTTTTAATTCAGAAATATTTCTTCATGACACTCCTACTTAGAATATAAACTACTCAGAGTAGGTATTCCAAGTAGGTACCTGCTCATGGTAAAAAGTAGTAGGTAAAAGAGTTGGTAATAAACAGAGTTGGAATTGACGTATTTGGAATTGGAAATGATCAATTTTGTGTGGAATTGGAATTGAGTTTAATTGGAATTTACGGAATGGAATTGAAAGTGTTTTATTTTATTTGGCTTTTTCAAGCCAAATGTCTGAAACAGTGTAGCTGAATGTTTTTTGCATCTTCCAGATTCCAGCATGGATAAGTACACTGACTCAACAGGTACTGACCTGGAGTCCTTTATCACCATGACACTTAATAAAAACCGCAATGATAGGAATACTTTGTTAGAACTGGAAGGCAAACTGACAAAGTTTATTAAAGAATCCAAGTAAGTGTCCAGTTCCTTTCAGGGACTCGATAAAACCAAAGCATTCTAAGTGTGCAATTTGTTCACGTGCAATGGCAGTGCTGTGATGATTGACTTAAATTTGTTATTATTCCTCTAAGTTATTCCCACATGCGATTTTACTTCAGTGTTGAGCCTCTTAATTAGATTTTGATTTTGAAAATTCTGGCTCTGATGTTAGTTGTACTTCTGTAAGTTGTCGTAATGTCTGGAATATTTAATTTTGGGTGGCTTGGTTTGCATTATGCATAGAGCACCAAGTTTATTGTATTACTTAAATGTTTTAGTATTTATCTTGTATTCAAGATGGTATGGCTGGTTGGTAAATGAATGCCATAACAAGATAAATTTAATGGAGTTTTTTATATAGAGCTTTAACATTAGATTACACTGGCTGGTGATGTATTTAATGGCTGTGATATTAGATGTATGCCAATGCTATTAGATACATGTCATTGGATTGAATCAGACAGTATATGCTTTTGTGTATTTCTCTCCAACCTTACGAAAGTGAACTGCAACTACCAAGTTATGAGTGGCTTACCAATCTACTGTGAATTGTTCTTGTGTATATGTAGCGATATACTAGGCTTGGACATTATGGCACAAATTTATTGCTGAAGACACTGAAAATGTTTAGAATTCGAATCAGGAATGTAATTTGTCTTCAGAGTCTTTCTGTTTAACATGAATAGAGAATCAATGGCCATAGTGGAATTGGGTCTATATGAATTCTTCTGTAACAGGAATTAGTACTTAAGATTAGTACTTATCTCTGAAAATATACATATTCGTACTGAACATTTTGTGTTGGGTTATATCATATTAGCAAACTGGTTAATTCATTTATACTTTATCTTGTTGGACATTTTCAGACAGCAGTATTTCAAGTTTGCCCAGATGTCCTCCTATCATAGAATGCTGGTTCATCGTGTTGCTGCCTTCTTCGGCCTGGATCACAATGTCGACCAGAGTGGAAAGTGTGTCGTTGTCAACAGAACCAGCAACACTCGCATGTCAGTAACTGTGTTGTTGTTGTTGTTGTTGTTTAATGTTTCAAAAGGAGTTTGTTACTGTAGTAACACTTTACTTGCACCATCTAGTCATGTTCTCTTAGGCTGAGTTGATATGGGTATGGAACTGTTTTGAGTGCACGCCATTCCAGGCTGAGCCTGAAAGGTGACCTGTGGATGATGCAGTGAGTGCTGATATAAATTCATCCCACATGAGAAACAGTGCTGTATCCATTTTCTCGTACAGTTGCTACCGAAAGTGACTGGAAACACCATGTGTACAATAATTCGTGAAATATTTCATTGTAATGTTCGTTATCGACGAGCATAATAAGCGATTTCACCAGTGACACAGTTGCTAATATTCAGTTAGTTTCATCACTGACCTGTCAGTATTCTTATTTCAGTCCCGACTTCAAATTTGCTGATCACATTTCTGACGAAATGTCTGATGACAAGCCGAGAACATTGTTGAAGAGGGAGGATAAGGGTGGCAGCTTTGATGAGGTTTCTAGCATTGTTTTGTTTTCTGAATATATGTAAAGCAAAAACTAAGCTGCATTTGTAGGAAATTGGTAATAACATTAACAATAAACATTTATGACAAAACCAGTCATTTTGAGATTTGAATCCGGTGCCTGTATCACTAAATGTTGATTTATCGTTATCTTTTAGAAACATAACGTTTAGAAATCTAAATATATTAATTACATTTCTGGGTGGGAGCGAGCTCGTATTTCGACATCGTTATCTGCAATTCTCTAAATGCTCATTGTGTTTCAGACTCGCAGTCCCGAAAAGGCGCAGCTGGGCATCAAAAGCAAGTCATTGGAAGAACGGAAAGATAACTATGACAAAGTGAAGTCTAGAATTTTTAAAGACTCTAGTGGTGTGAGTTGTAATATTAGAGTTGGTGTACTAGTGGGGTGGCCTCCTCATAATCCAGTGAATTTGTTATTGGAGTTGGTGTACTAGTGGGGTGGCCTCCTCATAATCCAATGAATCTGTTATTGGAATTGGTGTACTAGTGGGGTGGCCTCCTCATAATCCAATGAATTTGTTATTAGAGTTGGTGTACTTGTGGGCTGGCCTCCTCATAATCCAATGAATTTTTTATTGGAGTTGGTGTACTAGTGGGGTGGCCTCCTCATAATCCAATGAGTTTGTTATTAGAGTTGGTGTACTAGTGGGGTGGCCTCATCATAATCCAATGAATTTGTTATTAGAGTTGGTGTACTAGTGGGGTGGCCTCCTCATAATACAATGAGTTTGTTATCATTAGAGAGTTGGTGTACTAGTGGGGTGGCCTCTCATAATACAATGCGTTTGTTATCATTAGAGAGTTGGTGTACTAGTAGGGTGGCCTCTCATAATACAATGAGTTTGTTATCATTAGTAGAGGTATCTCCCCTCACCCTATCTGCCCCCCAGTTGTAACTAGATTCCCATGGACTTTCTGCATATTGGGCATTAATAATCATTGTGTACCTATTAATAGTATTTTTGTGAAACTCTGCCATTAC
Organism: Paralvinella palmiformis; assembly: GCA_025642065.1. Lineage (NCBI taxonomy): Eukaryota > Metazoa > Annelida > Polychaeta > Terebellida > Alvinellidae > Paralvinella > Paralvinella palmiformis. The sequence continues at coordinate 104,143 of JAODUP010000811.1, read as the reverse complement.
ATAAAGGATCATCAATTAATTTACGTATTTGTTTTTCTTTCGTTGAAATTTAATCCTTGTATTGAATACGAACAATACTTAGATGACCTTAACTTTATGGTCCGTTTTAGTACCTACATAAAATTAATTGTTAGCATGGCCTGTGACATTTAATGGGAGTGCTTTTTAAACAAGCAGGTGGAGTCCCAAGAATAGACTGGCTCTGATTTCTGTCATGCTAACATCGGACTAGAAATAACAATAAAAACTTCCCAGGGGACAGCATACAAGCAAAATATAGTTTTCCAACGAGCAAATTTATCTCCCATTATTTATTTTAGCCATGCCAGTTTGGATGTTGTCTCTTATGGCATGACGTTTGATGAAATCATCCATTCATGGGTTGCTCTATAGAAATGTAAAATTTTGATTTGTTGGCGTTTATCACAATCTCTTGAGATTTACTTTGATAAATTAATTTCAATATTGTTTTGCAGAATTTCCAAGATGGTGGTGTTCATGAAGGCACAACGAGGTAAAACTAAGAGTTGTTTCTGGGTTGTTTATTCAGAATTGAAAACTAGTTGATATTCAGGATTTAGAAATGATAATGTTGTTATGTTTGACTTGTTAGATTACAGACTGATTTCCATTTCCTAACAAAGCAATATGAATGCTGTATTTTCTTGTTGGCTTCTCTTTAAAATATACAGACAACTGAACAAATAATACCTGACCCCCCCTTCCCCAACACATGGTCTCATGCAGAGGTCATGCACATACACACACACACACACACACACACATACATGCACATGTAGACAGTTGCAGCACACAGAAATAGAAAGAGAGCCTTTCATTCAATGTAGACAATTTGGATATCAGCTATGTTTTATATATATATATATATATATATATATATATAATATGATTAGAGAAAATACATGTAGTTTCTTAACTAGGAGACATGTAAGTTCACCTATGTCAGACTTTGTGAGAGTATGTGTCATATAATTTCTCAAATGTGGTCACAATCATTTGCTGTGTTGTTGAATGCAGTAAAATATACATGGTGATTATGCTCCCCAGAAAAGTAGCCATGTTTGATATCTTAGTTTGAAGAGAAATAGACTTGTATGAAATGGCACAAAACACTGAAGAACTTGATGCTCATAATGTGTCCTATTTCTACATCTGTTTGTACTTTTATTATGTGATTCTATTGGATGTGGCATCCTTTTTGGAAACTGTATGGCTGCTTGCTATTCCTTTTGCCTGTTTCGTATTCCAAGGTATGTTTTGTTGTCATTTTCAGCCAGCCATCCATACAGAAGTCTAGTCTGAGTTCAAGTAAAGATGAGACCCACTGGTCGCTGTGGAGCAGTGCTGACTCTAGTGGCTATAGCACAGATAACAGCCTGAAGACGCAGAAAATTACCAAAGCCAGCAGCTTACCTAGCTACTTCATTCATAACGAGAGCAGAACAAGCTGCATGAGCAGCAACACACGATTGTCTAAAACAGGTTCGTCTTTCTAAAGTTGGTGATTTGTGAACCTTCCATGAGAAGTCGATAGAAAATATTGCGACAGAGATGGATGAGAAATAGATGTAAAATTTCACTTTTGTCCTTTACTACACTTAAAGTATTTGTGACAGGATGATAAGTACACACTCGTATTATGGGTGTATGTGATCGGTTCGTGTGATTGTGCATGTCTTGCTTGTTGTGGCCCGTTCTGTTCAACATACCATGTGTTGAGAATCATGTCAGTAATAGGTGTTCGATCCAATATCCATTTAATGGCAGTCTAAAATAAAGTGGAGGCGTGCCTCCGTGATCTAATTGGTAGGGCGTTAGACCACGGATCACTACGACATGATTTCGAATCTTGGGGTCGGCATATGTTAAGGTTGTTTCATCTTTGACTTCACCTCATTATCTTCGGAGGTCGCTCGGCCCATTTAGCCTACCATGTGCACAAAAGTGGCCATAAAACATCAATCATCATCATCATCATCTAAAATAAAGTGGGGTTATCTTTTACTTAAATGGACAAAAAAGTTAACTTTTTATCAAGAACTTTGGGCATATTTAAAAAGGGAAAATTGTTTGGCTTACTCGCCAAAGTAGATGTTTGTTTGTTTGTTTTGATGTTCGGGGAGAATCCCCAGACTGTCACTTAATCAGCACAGCCTCTATGTTGGAATGGTTGAGAAAGCTCCTCCCCCACCACTCACAGGGGAGCAGTACGGAAAGATGGAGTCGAAATACCCTGAGGTGGTCACTGCCAGAATGTTTTACGTCCTCAGGGGGTTTTAAATGCCCCCCCCCTTTATTTTAAATAATTCAGTGGAGACGGCAGTGCCATTTAACGTGGTCATCCACCCACGATGTAGTGAGCCGAGAAATTAATCCCTGGAAAAGTTTCAACCTCTTACAGGGTTCGAACCTGTGACTGTTGGCACTAAGTGCCGGGTGCCCAACCACTACGCCACCAGAGCTCACTTTGGCCAAAATAGATCTTTTAGAGATGTTTAGAATTGCTGCAAAGCAAATGAAATAGTTAGTTTTACTATTGTTGTTATTATTCTTGTGCACATCGGTTTGTTATGTTATCTTGTTAGTCAGGATCTGTAGAACACAATTGTGGTAAGACCCAACAATATGTTAGTAATACATACTGGAACTTGTTTAACTCATGACTCGTTAGTCTATGGTTTGTCAAGTTTTTTGTTAGTCATTGAATTCGTGGAAAAGGAAGTTTGCATTTTGTGCTCTAGTTTAAGCGTGGTTGATCCCCAGCGTTACTTTGGTGGCTGTGTCAGGCATTTTTCCAGAAATGAAATTATGGCATTTCAGCCAACCGGTTTGTGAAGCAACAACTCTGGTATGAGTTGCCTTCATCCACAGCTATAAGTCTAGAGTCATTTCACGAGGAAATCATTTCAAAACTGGTCATCTTAGGTTGCATCTAGCGACGTTCAGGACTAGTTTATTAGGGGTATATTAGAACCGAGGTAATGATGTGATACAGAACATATGCCTGATAAATGTAAATTGTTGAAATAACACATTTATCACCTCATAATTTTTCACTGGTCCAGTTTTTTTTAGAAACCATCCATTTGGATAACAGAACAGCTCCAGGCTAACTAGACTCAACCTTGTGGATTGAATATGATTTTATATATACAGCCATAATCTGTTAATCTGCACATCGTTTATCCGACAAATCCACCTTCCCACACATTGCCTGTGATGGATTTAACTCCATTATAAATGACTCTTTAATCCGACAAAATTGTGTTCTGTGTTTTGACTCCGACACTTCATCTCGCCAACATGATGTGACATTTCAATGTAAAATCACCTTGATATTCTGACATGAAAATGTTGCAAAAGATTTCCACTGGTTCAGTCATGCAAGACACACCAAGATGTGTCAGTAATTGTTCATTAACCTCCCCACACACGATAATTGCTACATCGTAACCAATTTTAATCGTCCTTCACCATACGTACTGACACACGATGCTTCCATCCTGTGGCTATCTAATAGCCAATCATAATCATTCATGGCTAATTACAAACACTAATGTGTAATCTTTCCAATGAGCAGATCATGAGTTGAGCTGGTGGACAAAGTGACACAAGTATTTCTTTATAATGTCTGTAATTAAGAAACATCAAATTGATCAATGGCTTCCATGCCATTCCGTATCTTGTGCATGGTTATTGAATATTGGTTTAAGTACGGAGATATATCTATATGATTTAAAAATGTGTGACACTGACGACCGTTATGTGACAGACTCGATATTCCAACATTCTCGTTTATCCGACATATTATCATGTGACAAACCTTGTCGGATTAACAGATTCTCACTGAAATATATATATATATATATATATATATATATATATATATATATATATACTTATTGTTTGGTAATTTTATGTAGCCCTGTAGCCCACATTCACAATGTCATTTTTGTCAGTTATAGCAACAGTATACTAAAACAATCAATGCATATAGTAATTTCACAAAGGTCTCAAAGGACAAAATAAGATTAATTTAGATGAGTGACTGCTCTGTGGAGGTGATCATTCCCAGAGTTTTTGCGCTCTCTCTCTCTCTCTCTCTCTATATATATATATATATATATATATATATATATAAAACCTGCAGGAAAGTTCTGACTTTTCAGTTTATATTCACTATAATCAATTCTTGAGTTGTAATGCTTGACCTCCGATACCCATAGTTTAATATGGTCCAATTGTATGGGGAGAAGTAGTATCTTTGTAGTTTTTGTCCAGATATGTTTATGTTTAAAAAATCGTTAATGGGTTTTTACACATCACAACTATTATTTTCAACAATACGTTCATTTATTTTAATGTAGTAGCTATTTTCTGATAAATGTCATTACACAATTTATCTCAGATTTCATCAGTGATGAGTCGTCCATATCACAGATAAAAAAGGAAAACTGTGGGCTTTGTGTCATTCTTGTTCTGATGTGTTTTGGAAGATTTTTGATTCTCACTAACTGTTTGTTTATTATTAGCCAGTTGACCAAACACTGCTCATCCTCCATTTACTGTTCGTTTTAGATTCACTCAGCAGCGGAACGTCAGGTCTGAGCAGCCCAATGGCTCGTCCTGTCACCATCCAGTCATCGCCACCCTCAGAACAGCTGTCTGAATCAAGTGGTAGCAACCAGTCGGCTACAAGCCCGGCACAACTGCACACACAGACAGGTAGACATATAGGTAGATAGCTGTCAGTAGAAAGTCGGTGTGTTTAGTGAAACCTGTTTCCCAGCAGACTACCCACCATTGGGACCACCTTTGTGTGCTCCTTGAACAATGGGTGGCCCTGTTTGATAAAGTCCAGGCTTATAACGGACAATATTGGGAAACTGGTGAACAGCCAATTTAGGCAGGTGTTCCCTAAAGTCAGATTGTCATTTGATGCAGCTTCGCTGTAATATTTATATTTCAAAGTGAAATGTCTGTTTGCAGTTGTTTATATACCGAGAACTGCAACGTTGAGAAGCATTTCTTGCTTGACGGATCAATGGTTTTCACTAGCAAACATCAAATATCTTGTTTAGCCATTTTGTTAAAAATGCTCCGATTTGGAATGAGTTTTATTTGTTTATTTTATTCAGGTGATGCACAGTCTCCTGGTCCTTTGATGTCTGCATTCTATGACGACAAAGGTCAGCCAATGACAATATGGGTGGCAACATCTTCGCACATGATACCTCCCGGCAGCATTATTATCAATAAACAAACATGTATGTATCCGGATGGAGCTGACCAACAAAAAGCCCCCTTTTTTGTGTCTCGTTATATAATACTGTTGATTTGAAGTTAACATTGATGTTGTATAGCGAACTATTTTATGGATGTCTTGAATATATTCAGGGATGGGAGTTTTTCAGGTTTTTATTTGAATTCCGGTTTTTCCAGACAAATTCTTTTGAAAAAATCATGTTTTATCCCCACTCTATTAGTCTCAGATTGTCCTAAAATGCACAAAACCCAAATATTTCTCCGACGCCCCCTAGGTTCATGTGACTTACTTCGTTCTGTGACTTCCTTTCCTGACTTTCGGGATTTATTTTTCAAATGCCCCTCGTGCCTGTAATGTTTATCGTGAATTGGGGTGTTGATTGGGGTGATGCATTAGATAAAAAATACATTGCTTGTTTTGGTAGAGGTGATGAAACACCCTTCAGATATTCCCACATCAAGTTCAAATCTCTGTATGGACATGTCTGAAGGGTGTTTCATCTTTGACTTCGCTTCATTACCTTTGGGGATCGATTGACCCATTAAGATTAATTCCTAACAAAATCTGATCTCGGATCCTGAGATGTGTAATGAAAGTGATGGTGGGGTTCATCCACCTTAGCGATCATCTTGTGCCAACACAGCTGACCTGTATACAGAGCTTCACAGATTACCCAGAATCATTAGTTGACATACTTCAGTATATTCCATAAATTAATGCCATCCAAACTAGTAGTTAAAACCAACTTTAGTTTGTCCATTCCGAGAAAGAAATGCATTATCTGTCTGGTTATTGTTTTAATTTTTACCATGCTATTATTATTATTGAGTTGGTTGCAGATACTATGAAGTATCATTATAATGAGCTGAATTCCCTTGAATATCACCATAAACAAGTTATGCTGTAGCTTTCTTGTACAGAACTGCCCAAAAGTATATAACCGGTTTTGTGACCTCATGATGTAGAGCATGGGATGCCTTAGTCATGGTCATGCTGTGCAGGAGATTGGGAAGGTTCAAATCCCAGCTATGGCGCTATAGTAGGAGGAATTTTTCATCCAGCCAGGCAACTGGCAAACCTTTCTCTGCTGAATATACTATCTATTCTAGATTCATTTAGAATTAGTTCCTGTGGCGAAACAATAAATTACAGACCATATCTATCTCCCCCATTCAATGTAGCCAGCCACATAAAATAAATGCTATTTTGGCCTTTAATATTATTATTATTATAAATACAGATCCTAAATTGTCCTTGTTGGACAGTGCATCAGCTTGGTGACATTATTCTTTGGCAGTGATGCGTACATGATGATTGACTACAAGTGTAACATTATAATTAAAACATGTTCTGAATTTGTGAAATGAATATGCAATAAACACCCATGGAATATCATTGCAAATAACATCAATCTACTAAACAGTATAATTTAATCCGAGTTGTAATTTACATTCAAGCAAGAATTTTGGATACGTTACCTAGTATAAGCACATACACAATACTATTATTTTGATTCCCGCATTAAATTGACATTTTATACATACCATACTTTACACATCAAAGTGCATTTGTTCCAAAAAGTAAATAACTGGAAATTTTGATGACCATAACCTGGTTAAAGCAGTGCGATGTTATTAACACCTAAAAACAGTTCTTGTGATGAGTATGTTTACTTTAGTTTTTCTAGTTCGTTTATATTCTGTCTTCTAGGTCAGCCGTTTTTAAATCCAGATGGTTCTCCATACCGTTGGAACCCAAGCCACCAAAACCAAATGGCAAATGTGATACAAGGTCAGAATTCACAATATCCCGGGCCAAGCCAACCGCAGCAGATGTTGCCAGGACAACAGGGTGATGCTTATCCTATGATACAGTATAATAATCAACAACATCGTGGTCAAGCACAGCAGTTGGCCCCATCTGCTCTCCACCATCTACAACAGGTAATAGTATGTCCGTTCCACATTGACATTAAAATCTCAACACTTGGTCACACTCACTCACAGTCCCTGATTTACTGCCAGGGCAATCCCTTATATTCACGGTCGATCATTTTACAGTCGCTTGTCTACCGTGAAGGACAAATCACACGCCATCTTCTGCCATCATTCAGCTTTCGTGCACAGATAACCTCTCTGTTTCCTTCCAGTTCTTTGGAATGAGTAGCTAAAATTAATTATGTTAGATAATTTTACACGAGGAACATTTAAGTCAGAATGATTTACATGAGGAACATTTAAGTCGAAGAACATTTAAGTCATATTAAATGTTACATTCTCAGTCGGCCTCGGAGATTGTTCATCGTAACCTGAACAGGTGTGCTGAATGCCAGCAACGTTAAGTATTTTCTTTATGTATACCTTGTTGACATTTATTTGGAAGCAATTTTACTTCAGCTTATTTATGTCACAATTAACAATATAACAATATGATATTATCTTGTGTTTTTGTATTGTTAGATGCCATTCAAAATATAGCTGATATTTATTTATATACTCCCTCTCGGTGGAATTTGTAATGGGCAAGCAGCTGTATGCATCTTTAAAATATACACATCTAGATGTAATAGTCCAGTGTTCTGGTCTATGTATTCCGTCTCTTGTTACCAGCTCACACGCACATAGGTGACTAAGCGGTTTAGCGAAATCTGATGAACTATGGTCTATCAGAAGACAGCTACTCAGTTACATAGGCCCTCCCCAAGTTGCAAAATTGTACTTCTGCATGAAATATAATTTCATATATGTATGTATGTGTAAATTGGAAAATAAATTCATTGCCATTGTCATTGTCACTTTACAACCAGTAAAGAGTATAATCTTTTCTTCTTTGGCAAAGTACAACAAAATTAATGCATTAAGTAAAATGTATTTTATAAATAACAGTTCATGAAATAATAATACCAACTGGTTAGCTGAAATTGTGTTCGTTAAGCTGTACTGTGGATATATTATCTTTAGTAAGATATTTGGTTGTTTTTATGGTTAAAAGATCATTGGAAATATATCATCTGTGAATATAAACTTTCATTAAACAAATGGTGCTGTTGTGTCATATTGTTTCTTATATGATTACCTGCATGTAGATGTAAATTATAATATTTTTGAATGAAAAACGTCATTGCTTTTATATTTTCAAAATTTTATAAGAATTTATTAACTTTTCTGCTAGGATGAAACTTAAAAACTAAATTTATTAATGTTAAAAGGGATATTTTCATAGTTTCTAATAGTTTAGTACCCTTCGATTGGTATTAGCTTTGCCAACCCTGAACATACCCACAGTGTTAACTGCTGACCTGATAACCAAATGTCTTTCCAGGATTCAGGCACCAACTCGGAGCTGACTCAGCGAGTTGCCTCTCTGGCACTCAGTCCTCAGCACTCGACAGAAAGCTTGCCACCAGAACCCACTTGCGGTGTGCCAGGACCCCAGCCTGCGATGATCGCTAACATGCCCCAGGGAAATGTGGCTCAAGCACAGCCACCACAGCCAACACCATCACAAGTACATGGATATAGCCACATGGCACAACAGCAGGTCTGTATAAGATTAACTTTATTTGCTCATTGATGCTGTGTTGTTTATTGTTTTCTTAGATGAGGCCAACATGATGTGTTACTTGAATGTATTTTTATCAGCTCTTTCATTTAGCATAGCCACTTATGTTGATCATTCTTGCAAATACTTTACAGGTCCCATATTTTGTACCAAACACCTCCACGTGTAACCCACAGATACGTATCATGTACCAGCCCACCACGCCTTTCCAGCGACCTTCTTCGCAAGGTCAGGTGGAGATACAGGGACAAGGGCAGGTGTTGACACAGCCAGGCCAGGGTCAGGCCCAGCTGCCAGCAGGAGCAGCAGCTGCTGCAACAGCCAACGGCCAGTATGCTGTACCTCAGAGTGCATATCAGAGCCCCTTCTCACAATTAACTGTTCATTCGGTGGAGACCTACCAACAGCAGCAAGTCTATCAGCAGCATATGATGGGACAGCAAAATTATACTGGTGAAGTTGGAGCACAGCAGCAACAGCCCCCACAGCAGCAGCAGCAGCCACAGCAGCAACCACAACAACAGCAAGGTGCATCAATGCCACAGCAAGAACTCACCAGTGGCCAGTTGAACTATAACCAATATGTGGGACAGGGCGGGGCTGACAACAGCATGCCCCAAGGTGCTTATATCCCCATACAGGGTTGCATGCCACCAAACAGTGCCAATGCATCAAATACCCACATTGTGGCTTTCCAAAGTAACCAGGCTCCTCCTGCACAGGGTCACTTCCCAGGCAACCAGGTCCCAGGAACATATCGCCCCAAATCACCCCCTAGTCAAACCCCAATGACCAATCTAACAGCCCAGTGCCCCAACAGCATGGCAGGCATCAGCATTGGGCACGTTGTGCCCAGCATGCCCTTGAATCAACCCCAGTATGTCTCATTCACATATCCTGGCCAACAACAGCAGGCTCCTGGTGTGCCACCAACAGGCACCCACCCTCAGCAGGTGGCACCACAGTCAGTTGGAATTGGACCACGGCACCAGACAGCCCAGGTGTGGAATTCATTATCACAAGGTATGGCTGGTAGTCAAGCACCCACACAAGGCTACCCTCTGATGAGGCCTCCTGCGGTACAAATAGGTAAACTCCTGCTTCTGTTTTATTATTTTTTCACACTATTAAATACATTTGCCGTGAGTCTGACTGACAGTTACTGCTTTTTGCTGCTTGTCATTTTGGTGTTGTATGAATTTTCCATGAACCTATGTGTACAGAGTGTATGTTTCACTGTTTCTAGGAGACAGTAGGTTTATGGGTCAACCATTACAACAGGTACCTCGACCACCAATCCAGCCGTTGTTCACTACCCCAGGAAGACCAAGGTTAGTCATCAGTACACACAAGGTCGCTCCTGGGAAGAAAACTGGGACAGAAGTGGTTGTTTATACTGGAATTAATTTTCTATGTTGAGACTAACCAATGTTTATTCCTTTTTTATTTGTTTGCTTGTATTTGGTTCTGTTGATTTTAATTTGTTAAGAAATCATTAACGTTTCAAAAGAACACCAATGTAGCCATATTTTGGCAGTTTGATGGGTGCTCACAGAAGTACTGATGTGAGATGGCCATTCTAAGTGGCAGTGACACAACCATCAGTTATGTTGGGGGGGGGGGCGGTCGGCTCGGAAAAGGCATAAATTAAAGATAGTTCGGATATGATTTCTTCATTGTGCACTAAGATGGGGTCGAATATTTTCAGAGTGCCTACTCCAACTGGGGTTCCTGGTCAGTGTGGAAGCAATCCAGCTGGTGTTGTGGCCACAAAGGCGGGCAAAGGTCGTAAGTCATGGTCTAAGGGCAGTCGCGATTCTGCCCTCTCCCCCCAAAGTTCAGTGGAAAGTACGGAAAGTAGTGAAGAATTATGTATGTGGCTTCAGTGGTGGTAACGATGTTGATTTTCATTATTTTCTGTTTGCTATTTATCATTATGTACGTTTGCATACATGTTTACACATGGAATCTTTATCATTACTGTCAGTGTCTCTTCTGGGGTCAGTTGGAGAATATTCTCTGTAGGATCCACCTGACGAAATCACTTACATGTCATAAACAGCAGACGGTCAAGCTTCTGATTAAAATCATCACGTTGTCCTTGTTCCGATTAAAATCATGCTCTCCCTTGCTCTACCTAATAAAGCAGTAACAGTATCTAGAAGAGTCGACAGAAGCGCAATATCAATAGTTTTTTTCCCGTCACTTAACGGCCACTAAGCTGGCACTATTTGCTCACATATCGGTTTTAAAAGTATCGCTTGAGAGGGTTCATTCCAAATAGCCAGTATTGTAGATGGGCTTCTGTGTGTTTAAAGATCTAGTAACACTGGTGTCACTGTGTTGTCTTGTCATCTTAATTAATTAAGTAAATGTGTCTTAGTTAAAGTCAAATAGTTACTTGTTGTATTTGTATCAACTGTGTTGACCTGCAGCCAGTAGTTAAGGATACGTAGGAATATTGTATTTTGTACATGCATCCATTTTTCCAGTTAGTTGAGTAACAGTTTTTTTAGGAACCAACAATATGGTATAATACATTTTCAACTTTGTCGCATTTTTATGATGTATATATAGGTATATTAGTCTTAAGAGACAAATTTGCTTAATCCATGAGGCTTTTGATAGCTAGCCACGGTTTTTACTGGTAGCTTATATATGGAAATTTTTAGTTGATGCCTGCTGGGTATCATTAAAAGTTTGGCCACCGGTGTTCCCCTTATCATGAATGGTATTTTAATTGTCAGAATTTTTCTATTACAGCAGGGAGTAGTACACTGGAGGTATCTGGCCTTCCCACACATCTAACTAGAGAAGAACTGGACGTCCATCTCGGTGATCTCATTAAGCTTGGTGCGCGGATACGCGTCATTAGCGATGAAGATGGAGGTTCTGCGACCAAAACGATTGGCGACATGACGGTGGTGGCCGTGTTCGAGTCGGAACACCTGGCAATGAAAGCCCAATCTTTACAAAAGCACAACCAGTTCAAACTGCGACCGATGTGCCCCCGCGGGTTCGAGTCATCCGATCTGGCAACGATCTCCGAACATGCCAGCTGAGGTCGAGCACGCTCTAGTGAATATTCTCCTAGGAACTTATTGCTTTCTTTCTTCGATTCTGTAAACTGTATTAACGCAGCGCTATATTGTTAATATGCGAATTAGTAAATTGCGTGTGTTGATTTGTGTTGTTTGAAGTCAGTAGATTAAGCTTACAGTTGTTGCCGCATGAATTATATGTTATGTATTGTTCCTCTCCCCCCCCCCCCCCGATACGATAGAAACGGTTCTGTGCATTTGTAATGCGGCATCTTGATTTCAGTAGATTGTCTGGCGTTTCCAGGTATCAGGTCATTAGAATGAGATGTTTATAATCCATTTGTTTCAGCCTGATCAACGTGATATCAGTAACGTTGTATGTTTTCCCTGATGACAGTATCTCCTGAAGTTATGTACTAGTTTACATAATGAGATGTATATTTGATTTCCATTAACGGACCGTATCAACTGGGTAGATGATATAGTTAACTGGAATCCGCTGGCCTACTCCTGCGTGCCAATTCAGCTCGCTGTTGTGTATATTTTGCATAGACGAGACATCTTCCTGCAAATTCGCTAGTCTGAATTATTTTGCAGCTTCGGCCGTGTTCACAGGACTGCGTGAACTAAATGGAGTTGCGCCACTTCAAGGCAGTCGTCAATCAGGCAGCAGTCGTTGGCGAGACGTACCCGAAATCCAATTGTATTCGGTTGCTAGGCAACCAGAAAGGCTTACCAGAATTCTGTGTTCAGCGCCACGGCTATATTGCTGTTGATCACAATGGTTGGTCACATATCATTGAAGATAATTAAATGCTCGCTTCGGTTGCTGCGGCCGTATCGCGCAGGCGGACTTGCCCCCAAAAGGTGGCCACTTCCTGCTGAGACAGATGTACACCATTCTAGGTCATTCTCTAGTCCGTTGTGAGAGTGTCTCTGATCCACACTGTTATTTGTTGAACGTGGTCGCCACAAGGCAACGTAATCATTATCATATTGACATATCCGCTGACGACATGCTGGTGACTTCATCTTCCGCCCCCTCGCCCCCCCCCCGAGTCGAGTCGTAGAAAACCAGAGGCCGCCACCATCGGGATATATGACCCAAAAAAATATATTGTCATTAACCGTTATTAAATCAGGCCTAAATGAATCAAGGTGCCCTTCATCACGTTTCAAGTCCCCGCCTTAAGCGTCACTCTCTTGGTATACAGACGAGAAACTATGCAGCATCCGAAATTGGCAACGTTATATTGACCCCGACGTAGACGTATGCAACCATGTTCGGATATCGGGATCGGGAAATGGTGGAAACGAGTCACCGTTGAGTGGTTTCCGGTGGTATCCGGCAAGTTTTATGTTCTCATTTGGAACTGCGTCTCGATCGCATCGCTTCCTCTAGTTGGGAGACGAACTTGTGCCAGTTTTAGTTAAAGAACTAGTGTGTGTGTGTGTGTGTGTGTGTTTGACTGATTCCCAAGTCTCTATATCCAATGCCTTTGCTAATTTGTCATTGTTGTATTCCGTGTGGCCCCACAGGAGGAACTTCCTTTGGGAACTGAAGCTTCAGTTCGTATTATCTAGAGCGTAGTTGTGCATATCGCCGTACGGATATATATATATATATATATATATCAGTGTCGGTGTGTAATGTGGCTTGTTTTCGGTTTCCATATCAGGGAAGGCCTTAGTGTGTGCGACTCCCGTTTGTGGCGCCACATTCCGGTTGGCCTTTAGTCTTAGTGGAAAAGAATGGTTCACTGCTGAGATGTTCCCAAATAGATTCAATAGCAGACTCGTTCCCGTCTTCGGCCTGGTGTTGCTTCGTTCGTGGTATGAGCTCCCTCGTAGATGGCGTCGTTCGCGGTTTGCTTGAGTCTCCCCGCAAAATGGAGTTAAATGAGAGGATTTCATCGATGGCACTGTGTGCCGCGGAGACGGGATTGCGCGTTGCTTTGCCCGTGTAATCTCTCGTGTTGGACAGCCGCCGTATCCCAGGCCTGTCTCGATCGCTACGAGGGGCGTAGCCGTTGTCGCGTAGCTCTAGTCGATGTCGTGTCCCGAGCACCCGACAGCAGACAGCGCACTTTCTTGGGAGGATCTTCTCGTTCTCGTCGTTTTTATTATCTTCGTTCCCAGTGTGATATTCCTTATATATTGGTGATCGTTCTATTATGGCGTGGCGTCTGATCGCAGCTGTTGATTGTCACTTCCGTGTACGAGGTTTCGTTAGTGCGTTGATCATGATGTAGATATGTTTTTCCGGGGCCGCCGCGCCGCGCCGGCCCAACCCACCAGCGCGTCGGCTGATGCTCGCCGGTAAGCTAGATAAAAACCCGTATTCCGATCAGTATTCATGTGTAATGCCCCCCGGTCTAACTCAGCTCAGCTCAGCCCGTTCCCGGACCGAGACGGGTTCGTGCATTCGATGTTTCGACACGACCCCATGCTCTTACATATATACACATACATATACTTCCATATCCCCCCCTCACCCCCCCCCCCATTAGACTCGGTAATTGGTGAATGCCTCCACATGAAGGCTGACAACACCACCCCTCTGAACACACAGTTACTGGTTTAGTTTCAGCGACCCTTGACAACTGATCTGCGTGACATTAGTGTTCGTAGTGTAGTTGAAGCGTTCTGCATCTGTCTGTATGTGTGTGTGTTCGCGTGAGTGTGTGTTGATGTGTGTGTGTGTGTGTGGTCGCTTTCCTCTCTTGTCACTGGTTTTACTTGTCATGATCGGTGCTTCTTGAGAGCGAGCGAGCCAGTGAGTGAGTGAGTGAGTGAGTGAGTGAATCACCATTTTTTCCCTGTGATAAAATGAAAGTACTATATATTGATTGCAATCTCTTTCGATGTTTTGTTGACGTATAAAATGCAAGCTATTTTCAAAACCTGGGGTGTACATGTATTATAATAAACAGAGTTGTCTATGTTAAAACCGCATAATCTTTTTTTTCTCATCCATGTTTGCCTTCACGTTTCCGATAATGAGGATGAGGAAATTGGTGGTGGTTGATAATGATGATGATGATAGTAAAATATAAAACACCAATCCCAAACGGCGTTTACCATGTGGCGAAAGCCATGCAACTTGCAAGTGCTGGGAAGAAATGCATCAGCACAGCGCCAGGAATGATGCTGTAAGCTGGTAAAAGAGCAGTTCACCAAGCAGCCGACACTCCGAACATTCATTTTATTGTTTTAACGGTATGGCTTGATCGTTGTCAGTAATGAGGCTGTGATTTGTGAGCTAGTAACTTTATAAAAAGTTAAGCCATCTCAACAAGAATCGTACTATAAACAAACAAACTAAATTTTTCGATAAAATAGGTCGCAAAAACGACAACTTCAAAGACTAGTGTATGTCTTTACGCCTCTGTGGTCTAGTTGGTAGCGCGTTGGATCAGAGATCACTACCACCCGTGTTCGAATCTCGGCGTGGGCGTATCTGAAGGGTGTTTCATCTTCCACTTCGCTTCATTACCTTTGTAGGTCGCTGGGCCCATTTAGCCTACCATGTGCACAAAAGTGGCCGTTATACACCAATCATCATTAATAATGGCAAGTGAAGTAATGCGTGTTATTAAGGGACCAGCAAAATAGTATCTCGAATTTCACTTCAGGCATCATCGAATTAAGACAATAAATTACAATTGATAATAACAGTAGCAATTATGAACACGCACAGGCTTTTATTGTAAAGGGACAAGTTAGATAAAATAAGAATCAAGTTTTCATCATTATAACTCCGTTGTTGATCTGTTTTTCGCAACTGTAATATATTTATAGAGCGGTAATTGTAATTCAATACATGACCAAACTAAATATAGGGAACGTTCCCGTTAGTCCTGTTTGAATATGATTATTACGATTTAACAACTAAAAGTAACCTGTTATTAACGTCTGTTTGTTGTTGAGCTATTTAACGTATATGTAGAGTGTGTATATAATAGGGAATACATTAAAAATGGTTAATTGGGGAGAATTGGCTAATAAACCGCCTGTCCCACGATGAACGGTATTTGTTTAACCCCACAGCTACGTGAGCAAACACTGTGGAATAAGTTGATTTTCTTTGTAGGTACTTATCCTTTAAATAATATAGTAATTTAAATATTGATTCCTAGCTACGTATGACACATTTTGCAACGAAAATGTATCGGAATAATGCAAATCGACCATGTTAATATGTCGGGAATCGGTCCGCGAACATGGCATTCAAAAAAATAATGATACACTCGCCGTTCCCACGCGTCCTGGAAAATAGCAGTCATTTTTCAGGTCTTGGAAATGTTCTTAAATTTTACAAAATCCGGAAATGTGGAAAATAATGTTTCCTTCGCTGTGTGGACCATGCACACTATAGTTGACTAAATTACGTTGTCTCTACTATTACGTTCTGTTTCCTCAAAACGTCATATGCCCCAAAGTGGCTGTAAAACATTAATCCTCCTCCTCAAGACGTCAATTGGTATTAAGAACGCACATCTGAATATTGCAAGAAGGCGATCGATTTGACTTCATTGGTAGCTGGATCAGGCCCAGATTTGTCTATTTGTGCATTAATAGATTTCATGATAACTAGAAGCATTAATTCAAACGTTTAGAAAACACTTCATTTTCGAAGTTGGGCGTAAATGTATTGACTAGAGTAGCTCCCGTGAAGTGATGACGATTAGTTCATTTTAAGCTGATCAAAATCCGTATTATTCGTGAACATCACTCATTCTTGTCTCCGCGCGTCTCTTAAGGGGATAGTCCATCTTCATTTGAAATGTTCAGGACTAATAGAGCTATACTCACAGATATAAATAATGTCAAATTGTGTAAACGATCGCCCACATGTTAAATAATTTAGTTCAAAGTGCTGATTAATCAACTTTTAATGGGCTGTGAGCGCCTCCATTTTGAAGCTAGGCAGAGACTGGAAGCTCCTGAATGCTGACGCCACACTTGAGCGTATCCGGTTTAGCTGAAGTCTGTTGAGCCTGTACAAAAGCATGTAAACTAGTGTGAGCAAATAATTATTCCAGAACATAACGCAATTATCTTGTTAAAATTACGTCATGAATGATATACAACCATATCAGTTTGGGCCAGAAAGAACCTTACAAGAGGAAGGGGATTCAAAATGGCCCAGATATTAACGCCCAAGAGAAACTGTAATCCGCGTCAGTCTAGACAGCGCCCATGTGACGTAAGAGCATTTCGACGGCAGAGTGTACTTTATGGCAGGTTGACAATCAGTTTGGAATATGGGAGTGAAATTGTTACAATTATAACGACTTTATAAATACCAGTGGACTGTAATATATGAAATTAACATTGATGAGAAGATGGAGTTCAATGTGGTGATGAATTGGAATAGTAATGACGCAGAAATTGATTCAGAAATTTGATTGATGCATGAGTAACTTCACACGTTTTCGTCCATTGTATACAACAGAGCAAACCTCGCCACTGGCCAGCCGTGACTGTGTTTGTAACACAATTGTACACGAACCGCTGTGATAAATAACCAGTATTGAGCCGCTAACACCAGTCTATTCCAACATCTTCAAATATGAATCAACAAACAAATCAATTGTCAGACGACGACGATATTGAGATCTTGTCTTCTTTAGTAAGCGGAGTATCGGCAGTTTCTAGCATGGAGGTTGGCTCTACTGCTGAGACATAGGCACCGACACGGGTACCTGCGCCGACCACTAGTGACCAGAAACTGGACCTCTTACTATCTAAAATGGATAAACTAGATACTAATAGCAACGCGGCCATAGCAGCTTTTTCCAAAATCGTCACCAAAGACAAAAAAAAATGAGTAGTGAGCTAACGGCTGAAAATACTATGCTGAAAGAATCCCTGAATGTGATGACTCTCCAAAAAAAACTCAGCTCCTGTTGTCGAATGTTCCAGAGACGCGAAACGAAGGTACGATGACATTCTTTCTCGCAATGTTGAAAAAAATTGAAATTGACCTGCAATCCCGTGACGTAGCACATGCATACAGAATTGGTAAATACAAAAAGGACAAGCGCAGACCAATTCTGATATAATTCTCCACCTACTATGCCAGGCAACTAGTTTGGGACAAGCGAGCTCTCATACCGGGCCCAATGTACCTGAAGCAGGCTTACCCTGAAAACATAGCTATTCAGAGACGAATTCTCCAGCAAATCGTCAATAAGGCCAGGTCTGTGGAACAGTATAAAGAGAAAGCTCATCTAAGACACAATCGTATTGTCATCAATGACAGGGGATACACTGTAGAAAATTTAGCTGAGTTACCCAACGATCTCAAGGCTGTTGTTGGTTGCTACGAAAATGGCAATATTGTATGTTTCTATGGTTCACAATGTCCACTGTCTAATTTTTACCAGGCGAAATTCACTGTCGGCGGAAATGTGTTTAGCTACGTGGAACAAGCCTATTTCTACCATAAGGCGGTTCACTACTGCGACAAATCCAAGTCGGTCCAAATACTGGCCGAGTCCCGCCCACATATCCATAACAAACTTGGATAATCTTTTGGGAAAGGGACTGGGGTGATCCAGGAAAAGCACTAAGTCTGATGGCACGCATGACTGCGGAAAAACTTCGACAAAGTCGCTACCTAAAGGCTGTCTTACTTACTATCCACGGGATCGCGAGAGTTGGCAGAAGAAAACCCCTATGATTCATATTGGGGCATTGGTTCATCTGCGGAAACGGCCATCTCTAGGAAGAGTCGCTGGCCAGGTAATAGCCCAAATGGGAACAATCTTGGTGGATGTAAGGAGTCTACTTCGCGACGAAACCCAGAAACTAGAATAACCATCAGCGGACACTGTGTTAGTCACGTGACCTTATCAGCGGCCATTGTGTTAGTCACGTGACCGTATTACTGACACTCGTTGTCGGTTGAAAAACTGATTATTATGTTTGTGTTTATCTTATTTATGACCCTGTTAATGTTCTGACAGTGTTGTTATGGTTCTAAATGTTCACTGTGTGTGTATGTGTGCAGTGTGTTTTATATATATATATATATATATATATATATATGTGTGTGTGTGTGTGTGTGTATATATATATGTGTGTATTGTATGTATATGTTTGTGTGTATGTATATGTATGGTGTGTGTGTGTGTATATATATATATATATAAACTGTCTGTTCTCTGTGTGTGTGTGTGTGTGTGTGCGTAATACATGCAGATGTATATACATCCACACGCACGAGTTTAGAAATATGTATACACAAGTGTGTGTATTCAGAACTTGCACGTTTGTTGTTCGGACGATTAGTTATATGTTGTGTGTGTGTGTGTGTGTGTGTGTAATATTGGATGGGTATGACACAAAAGAAAAGGGTTGAACTGTCTATCCTAACAAATTTAACCCATTTATGTAACATTTTCTATTATTCACGCAGACGGGTCATGATGTTTGTCATTGCTTGTCTGTGCACGTAAAATATTAATATCAATGTAAAATGCATACGCATTCTGTCGCATTGTGACATTATCCATCATCGGCCCAAACATGGATTTAACTTAATGTTATGCCTTTTACTGTATTATTCGTGTAATATATTAGAGTACTACCAGCTAAGTGGATGAACTATGTTCACTCCATTTATCAATTTATGCCTTTTACTGTAATATTCCTGTCACATATTAGAGTACTACCACTTAAGTTGATGAACTGTGTTCACTCCTTTTATCCACCTGATATGTACATAATTGTAAATTGTAATTTCGGATGTATCGAGATTACGTCAGTAAGGAACTCTATTGGGAACTGTGTATGCATGTTGGGGTTGTGCTGTGCTTGTCATCGAACAGTAATGTGCCGCATTTATCTCTCAAACCTTGTCGTCACCATTCTGACATGTATGTTAGCACTGTCGACCGACTGCTGGGGTGTAATTTTGTTTTCTATGATCCACCATGAGTGTATCTACTAATCTGTACAGGGCGCGTATTGGTATGTGGAGCCTCCATGATTCGAGACAAAAGACGCCTCACGTGAAGTCTCACACTGAGCATAAGGGAGCATTCTGTATAAATATCATATTGATTCTGTTACTATTGTTATCCGCCCTAAGAAATCAATTGACATATGTCATATAAATGCTAGGAGTCTGAGAACTTATGATAATGAGACGTGTTCATTTCTCAAATTTGAAGAAATCGAATCGCATGTGATACATGCTATGAAGTCAGATATTGTTTGTATCAATGAAACATGGCTGGACAATTCCATACCTGATATAGCAGTTGATATCCCAGATTATGACATTCACAGAAACGACAGAAATCGTCATGGGGGAGGGGTAGCGGTTTATGTCACTAGTGCTCTTGTTGTCAAGCGCAGTCTAGACCTTGAACATAATGACTTTGAGAGTGTCTGGTTAGAAATCTTAACAGACAGAAAACATATTCTGTTAGGTACTTATTACCGACCTCCAGTATCACAGGGTAATCCCAGCAACACTGTTGATAACTTTATTAATAAATTGCATGCGACACTCCTGTCCGCACTAGCAACAAATCCTGACTGTCTCTTGTTGGTAGGAGACTTTAATGATCGATGTCGCTAGTGGAACGACAACCACTCAAACAGTGAAATGGGACGTAAACTATATGATACGATAAACACTTATAACCTGAATCAGGTTATTACTGAACCCACAAGATATACGCAAAATATGCTTGATCTCATGATCACGGATTCACCCGGTCTCCTGTCACATGTGTCAGTCACTCCACCCATTGCAAATTTGAACCACTGCATTATAGCTTGTAGTCTTGCCTTTGATTTCATTAATAACAAGAATTACTCTCGTAAAATATGGGATTATGAAAAGGGTAATTATGAAGGACTGAATGCAACTCTGCACAATAATATGGACACAGGCATATTTAATGAACCGAATATTGATGTAATTGTTGAGAAATTTAACACTGTACTATTCCAGTGTGCATCATACTTTATCCCGAATCGAACAATAACTATTCGACCACAGGACAAACCATATATAACACGTGAGTGTAGGAGGGCTGATCGAATTAGAAATAGATGGCACAAAACGTTCCAGCGTACACGAAACCCATTTCACTATGAAATTTTCAGGGAGAGGAGACGTGACGCAAAGTTCATACGACAAGCAGCCAAGATTGAATATCATAATAAACTCAACGTGTGACTATATACACCCGAAAGATTACTGGAAAACTATTAAATCTGTCATGGTTGTTAAGGTGAAACCATCGATTGGTATACTGGTAACAAATGGAAATGAAATAGTTAATACAAAAACTAAAGCAGATTTACTTAATTTGTATTTTGCCACACAATCAACTTTGAATGACATTCCACGTGCATTGCCACCTCTAAACATGACCACGCCCCTACAGACTGGAGAGAGTTACAACATCTCCAGCAGAAGTGAAACACCTCATTTCCATCTTAGATATATCTAAGGCTAATGGTCCTGACTTACTCAACGCCAAACTTTTAAAAAGTACTGCTGCAGCCATTGGAGGAACTATTAGTAAGATTTTTAACTTGTCATTTGAAACTGGCGAAGTTCCACAAGTATGGAAAGAAGCCAACGTCACTCCTGTGTTAAAAAAGTGGAACGTCATACTGTGAGTAACTACAGACCCATATCACTACTCTCTATTGTCGGCAATCTTCTAGAGAAATTTGTTTTTAAAAGATTATATGACTTTTGTGAAAAACATATGCTTTTAACATGGCGTAATTCAGGGTTTAAGCCCAAGGACTCCGCCATGAATCAGCTCCTCACAGTAACACACCAAATTTATAATGCTCTCAAACACGGGAGTGATGTAAACATAGCCTTTTTAGATATATCAAAAGCTTTTGATAGGGTGTGGCACATCCGACTTCTTCGCGCCTCCGTGGTCTAGCGGTAGTGTGCTGGACCACAGATCACTACCACCCGTGTTCGAATCCCGGCGTGGGCATATCTGAAGGTTGTTTCGTCTTTCACTTTGTCTCATTACCTTTGGAAGTCGCTCGGCCCATTTAGCCTACCTTGTGCACAAAAGTGGTCGTAAAACATCAATCATCATCATCATAAACTGAGAACTCTCGGTGTTTGTGGCAGACTCATTGATTGGCTGTCTGATTATCTATCAAATAGAAAACAGAGAGTCGTCATCAATGGCAGCAGATCCGATTGGATCATAAATGAAGCTGGGGTCCCTCAGAGATCAATACTTGATCCAGTATTGTTCCTAATTTATATAAATGATATAATATATGACATAAGATCAGATATATATTTATATGCGGACGACACCATCCTTATGAGACATAGAGGACACCAGAATCATGCATAATGATCTGGAAATGCTTAGTGCTTGGCCTAAACAATGGACTGTTAAATTCAGTCCTGCCAAATCAAAACAATTAATTGTTACCAGGAAACCAGCAAAGATCAATTATGCCAAGCTCCAGCTCGATGGAACTGAAATAAAGCGTGTGAAAACACACAGCCACCATGGTATGATATTCACCGAGAAATTCTCCTGGGTGAGTCATATTCGAGACAGAGTATTAAAAGCTGCTCCTACCTTAAATACTTTGGTTAATTGTAGTCGTATTATTCCAAGAATTGTGAAGGAAAATATATACAAAACCCTAATTAGACCAGTCCTGGAATACGGATGCACGATTTATGATAATTGCCCACTCTATGTCTCAAACTATTTGGAACAAGCACTTATGCAAGAGCTTTCGTGGCCACCCGTAAAAGTCCGTCGCAACTATCTTTGCCAGTTGCACAAGATCATTTGTGAAGCATGTCCTCCATATGTCAATGATCTGCTTCGCCTTGAAAGATCTGTCGAGCTTCGAAATTATAGCAAACTGCAATTGTACCGAATACGTACTGCGAGATTATGGAATAGTCTCACACCTAATCTACGCGATTATGCATCCCATAATGCTTTCAAAGAAGCCTTGATATCTCTTCCCAAAGCCAACCCGACTCTTCTCTTACGGTTCAGGAGAAGCACTTGTCAATCATGCAAGGCTTAGAATGAGACTTAGTGCCATAAATCAGCACAGATGGAAATATAATTATATACATACACTGCATGGCCTTCTTGCAATCACAGACACGAAGATGTAGTTCATGTTTTCTTGGAGTGTCCCACATATCAAGCGTCCCGTAAAAACCTCATGCAGTCCGTAAGTATCTTTGTTGGTGACATCCTGCCGGACATCCATCACCTACAAACACGAAGAGCCAAAGAAACACTAATTAATATATTGTTACGTGGGGATGACCGGCTGGATGGTATAAACAGAGCACTATTTGACTCCGTTCAGAATTACATTGTCTTGTCAAGGAGGATGACAAGGTTTTGAATACCAATCAACATAAATCAGTACAACTTCCAGTGGGAGGGGGTGGGGTGAATAAATGATGTATGAATGAGAGGAGATACATTTGTTGCTGTATGGCGTCGTAAATCCTCTGAAAATAAATCATGTTTAAATAATAAAAAAACATTTCAGGTTCTCCTCCCCGCCTTCGAATCTGGCTTACGGTGCAGCCGTCATGGTAGCCCTCTAGTAACTTGGATTATTTATCTATAATATCGGGTATATTTCGTGAGTATTATTGTGGCATTTTTGGTTACTGTTCTAAGCATTACCTATTTAAATACTATTTTTGAGGGTGGATTTTGAAGATCGATTCTGAACGCATTTGGCTTTTTTTCAGAAGAGAAAAGCAGAACAAACAAAAGAGTTTGATTTCATTCCTAGGTGTCATAAGAATAGTTGTTAATCGAGTGGTCATATTGTTCCCATTTAGTTAGACTTAATAAAAAGTCGAGAGTACTGAGGTATATCAAAATAGATCTAATGTCCTGCTGTACAAACTATATGGTTAAAGTAATACGTGTTGATGTTATTTAAGACGAGCAGCCTTGAACGACTTGGTATAAAGTGGACAAAACTAACTAACGAAAGATGATTCTACTCACTCCTACTACTAAAGTGAATGCTGCCCATTTAGCCTACCTTTGTACGAAAAACAACCGTAAAACAGCAACATTTAAACTGAAGTGAATTGTAAAACAAGCAACAAAATTATTAAATAAATACGAAGCCAAACAAACTGACCCCAGTGATATTGCTTCGTATAGGAAACGGTGTTTCTATTCCCCGGGAAAAAATCAATCATCATCAATCTAAACTACGTCATTTCACGCCTTTCTTTGAGTTTTATGTCCTACGTCGCATGACTCTTATCCGATGCCTTATAATCTATACATATGGGAGTGTGTGGAGTTGTGATCACATTTAGTAAATAAAAAGGTGTTCTTTTCACAATACGCATGATTACTTTCCCGCTACATTCCAGAGATCTTGCAATATTAAATGTCCCGTTTGAAAGGTTGTTGAAATTATTTTGCGAGATATTTGTTAGCATTTATCATGTTATTTTAATTGATGAAACAATGCAACCTGAGTATTTTTGTATTTACGGATGAGCCTATTGCAGACGCGGATAATGGTGGTGTAGTGAGGACACATGTTGAGAAAACAAAGAATAAAGTTGACGTATTAGTCGACTCTTCTGTTGAAATTGGGCGGGCAGTCAGCTGTTTAGGAAACTTTGTGGAGTTTCACATTCAAAACCGTGCTTCTGATGGATTAAACACTGACGTGACTAATGCATTTGATCTCATGGTTAGAGCAGCTAAGTCACGCACTAAATTACCTCCACTAAAGGATAATGTACAGAATAAAAAAATAACAGCTCTCAAATGATATAATAAACTGGCTGCCAAAAAACAAACTCGGTTGATCAAAACAGAGTATCGGCTATTTTGTCAAGCAGTTTGTGCAATATTTGACGGCTGCTCTATGGTACATTGATGGCAGTCATGATACATTAAACGCTAGAGTCCGAAGCATTTCAACAGTTCAAACGGTACAACAAGCCAGAACTTCTCAAAAGAAAACAAATCACCACCTAACTTGTGAGGCACTGATCTGGGTATTCATTCAAGCCAGCTATATACACTTAGTGCTAACACGTACATGAAAGGTAACCAGTGGACGGTTGAGTTTGAAGCAGTTCTACAGCTGGCCACCAACATGCGTAAATACAGCGAACATTTACAGAAGAAAAACAAAGAGATGAAGCTTCATCATGCAAAAACATCACAGTCATTTGCTGAACCTGCGTGGCGCAAACCACTATGTCAAACTATCAACCAACTCTTCAAGCAAGATATTCTGCACTAAATGAGGCATTTTAAAAAGCCAAACCGTATGAACCTTTATTCATCAATGATTTTGCTCCAGCTGAACCATGGAGGGAATACGCCTATATCAAAGAGCTATCTGTGCTGTGCAAGACATTCTTATTCACGTACATTACAAAGGAAAGAACATGTCTTTCGCATGTAAGATTCCCATTGATGAAGATGAAATCCTCACCCAAAACAACAAAGTCAAGTCTTCCATAGAGAAAATGCTCCCCATTTATCACACTCGGGTCATGCGGAGACTTTTCATTTTATTATTTGGTCGAGTGACAACATGCAAGCCAATGTTTTTAGAGTAGCTTACAAGAGGCTCACCGGTGATAAATCAGCAGCTGTATTGAGATTGATCGAAGAGTTAAAGATGTACTTGACATGGAAGATCCCGATCTCATATGTGATATACGTGTTGACAACAATGGTAGACCAGAGGAATTATCCACTTTTCTTGAAGCATGCCAGCAGTACATCACAGCAAAAACTGAGCAGGCTATTGATGACCGTATAAATCACCAAGTAACCAGTGACAATGATGTTGTTACCCATCTTGCCATAGCAATGAACACATCACATCTGTATGATGAGGTAAGTAAGACTGTTCCACCTGATTGTCCTATGCCAAGCACACAGCGGTTTAGACTCCATTTCTTGCCTCGCAAATGTAGCACCTTTGCCTCAAAGCGTTACAAGGGTACTCTGAAGATGCGTTTTATGGTTCACGCTCGACAGCTAAGTCATGACCACATTATGCATCCGCATTTTTCAGGTATCAGAAGGAACTTGCTGTGAAGTTCAGAGATCGTTGTACTTTTGGTTGCTCAGGTGACAGACACACCATAAAGGTTGGGGAGCTTGGTTATTCGGTAGCAGCAGTTGATAGGGGGTAAAGCAGTTATTGTGGGAATTAGCAATACATTCCAAGTATGTGACCATGCCTTGACCAAAATGACATCGATACCAAGTGTACATTTCCAGGTAGATGTGCCTGATGACATAGTTAAAAGCTTTTATCGTGGTCAGGTGTATTTGGGACTCAAAACAGCCCCATTGAACCATCTTGTGCCATACGACATGCTACAGAACTGAGAGATGCATTTAAAGTCGTTGACGAACCTTTTCAGTCTGTGCTACTTCTGTGCCCAGATGGTGGCCCAGATCACCGTACTACCTGTATATCGGTTCAACAGGCACTCATTTATCTGTTTCTTGAATCTTGACTATCTATGTGCAGGTCGCACCCCCCCCAGACCACAGCTGGAATACCGCTGCAGTACGTATAAAGTCATTCCTAAATGTTGGGTTGCAGAGTGTGGGAGTTATGAGGACTCAATGTTCGGCGGATCTACGAGTCTTAAGCTCTGACTTAGTGAAGAACGTAAACATGTCTCGTTACGCTTGGCTGAAATCAGTACACGAAAATTGTATTTCTTCAATGTCTCGGCTCACTCTAGGTTGTTTTTGAGTTTTACTTTGTAACCTGGAATAATAATTACGATTATGATTGATGGGGCGGCTACCTTTGGTAAAACTCAAACTATACACAGTTCTACAATGAGCTACAAACACAATTATATATACATTTAGTTAAACATAAACTGGCTTTTCACCAATAGGTAACACACACACACACAGAGAGAGAGAGAGAGAGAGATCCATATTGAAATAAACAAATGGACAGCTAGTTAGGCAGACTGACACACATCATGCAAAGATATATACATTATATATATATATATATATATATACACGTATCCATACATATATATATATATATGCAAACAAACCGACAGACAGACAGACAAAGATGTAGCTAACCTGGGAGAAGGATCTTGTGTGTATTTATATCTATCATTGATCAATGTTACTGAGTCATATTTAAAATGGACCTCGAAGAAGCAACGGCTAGTAATCAAATCGGCCATGTTTGTGTATTTGTCACGCGGTATTTCTGGGAATAACGTGATTATTTGATCCAATATATGCACCACTTCGCCGAATGATAAATCTCATGAACAAAATTCGGATATTAGAGAGTAGACGAGATAAGGAAATAAACTTTGCTTACAGCTGGTGAATAATGGTCAGGTTTGAAATGTGATTTTTTCTTGAATGAAAACAAACCAAAAAAATCAACTTTTCTGGCAGACGATAATATATGGTCAGGTTTGAAATGTGTTTTTTTCTTGAATGAAAACAAACCGAAAAAATACTGTCGGCAATATTTCCAAAATGACGAATTCACTATTTTTTCTGTCGCCAAATTAAACTGATTTACACATGAAAAGTTTTTTTTTCCTGAATGAAAACAAACTGAAAAAATCAACTTTTCTGGCAAAGAAAATGTCGCCAATTTGATTACTGCCATCAATATGTCCAAAGTGACGAATTCGGCAATTGTTTCTGTCGCCAAATTAAGCTGATCTACAGTATTCGCTGTATACAAGGAAGTATAATTTAGCACGAGTATCACACACCTGTGTGTGTCTTACTGGTCGAATGAAATAGGTCCAACACGCCCCTCAATCTAACAACAACTACTATAATAGTTATAATAATATATAATATATATATATATATATATATATATATATATAAATATGAACATACATGAGTCACAATGAGTGCTAAGGCGTGTTTCTTGGCCTCATTTCCAGTGACTCATTTTCTACTTTTGACATCAGAGAGCGAATCCGGGCAATGTACGGATCGGTAATGAACACCAGCCACAGTTCTTGAATTTTGTGTGTGTATGGATGAAGATAAAAACAGCCTGTTATCTAATATTTGAGATCGACCAGGTTTATATATATATATATATATATATATATATATATATATATATATATATATATATATATAATAATCAGGTCAGTCCTGGTTGGTAGTACCATCTCCGGGTTTAAGAGGTAGTCAGCTGTTTGTTTCAACTCGTTTCGTGTACAGACAACAAAGATACCCAGTAGCTACATCTTATCCTATTTGTTTGTCAGATATTTCAACTGTTTCTGGAGTATCAATTGTGCTACAGAGTTTCAGATTGGTGTATTTTGTACACACAAACCACCTGACATTATGGTTACTACATATATAGACGTTCTATACCCGTGAACAATTATATGGACTTGAAGAGCTCTAATGCAATTATATACTATGGATTAGTCATATACGCAACAATGCTCAACAATTTCCTGTTGTATTCTTCCCCTTTTTTTCTTCGGTTTTATTTCTAATCTTTTACCAGTTGTATTATCCCTGGACACTTCTATTCCCTGATATTGCGCCCATCCTCCGATGTTCTGGTATACTGTAAACAGCCATGCCTATCCCATGCCATTCAAGGCACCATTGACTTACCAGTGATTCGTGGTTGCTAAACCTTGAGAACATATACATTTTAGCTGAAAGTACCGATCATATCACAGTCCGTGTATTATGTACGTGTATTATATCAACGTATTAAGTGCGATCCATAATTAGTGTAATGATACTTACTGAAAAACGGCTAAGGCTGAAGTTAATGATTATACTGTTGCTCACAGAAGTACGAGCTGGCACTTGGTGGCAGTTACTTCCCATAATGCCGTTACTGTGGACAAGTAGAGAATGTCCGTGCGTTGAGGTCTCTGCCGAGTATTACACTTTGTATTGAGTCGCTGGCGTATAACAAACAGAGTAGGCCAGCACAGCAACACTACGTCACCCAGTGTTGTAAAGTGAAAGTAAGGAAGAATCCAATATGTTCGTGCATTGAGGTCTCTGCCGAGTAACACACCTTTTATTAGGTCGCTGGCGTATAACAAACAGAATAGGCCTGCGCAGCGACACTACGTCACCCAATATTTGTGTTCATCACTGTACCTCTTTCTTTTTGATCAATTTAATAACATGATTACATTGTAAACTAAGTAGACTTTTATATTGGTATATAATGCCGATATAAAGCTTATTCCGTGTATGACAAAATGTCACAATGTGACCTGTATCTGAGTAATATATCACACTGTGACCCGTATCTGATTGAGATATCATAATGTGACCAGTATCTGAGTCAAATATCACAATGTGACGTTAATATATTGTTAACATACATTTGTATTGTTAGATATAATTAAAATATAATTATTATTTATCATTTTTCTCCCTCTCGGCTGATCGTAGCTATATCTAAGTTACAAATATACATATATAACTATAAAGGTTCACTATTCCTAATAATGTATTTCGTCTCTTGTTGACACACACGCGCGTGCGCGCGCACACACATATTCGGTATTATAAGTTCAAATAGTGTTATTCAATTCAATTTGTTTATTTCAACATTTATAATACATATTTTTATTGAAAGCAAACACATATAGAATGTTTAAAAGGAGGATGCTTGAAGCATTGCTTATATAATCCAACCCCCCTTAACATGGCATTAAAAACATTCATGACAAATTTTAAAATAAGAAAATGCGGAATAGTCAATAGACATAATTATATATTTTAAAATGATTATTTATTGTAGCAATAGCATATTATTGTATATATTATATCATATATGTTGTAATTGAACAGTAAATTAAATTATAAAATACCTCAGCATCGGTATCAGTCATATAAAAAAAATGAACATATTCTTAATTATGTGTTTAAATGTTTTTAGCATTGCGAACATTTGCATCTAATTGGTTCCATAATTTAACGCCCATAATACTAAATGACATTAACTTTCTTTTCGTCTTACAAAATTTACATTAAAATAATTTTTTTTACTAGACCTGGTACCATATGAATACATTTCTTCTATTGTTATGGAAAAAATTGTAGATTGATAGGTAACCTGTTATTTTTTACTTTATAGATTATAATCAAGGTTTTTAATTACAATATCTAAACATTTCAAACCCTTATATTGAACAAACAATGGATGGGTTTATTCTAAATAACTAGCTTTGGTAATATTATGGATTGCTTTCTTTTGTAATAGCATCAAATATTTTAATTGAGACTTGTAAGTATTTCCCCGTATCTCACATGCGTAAATTAAGTAGAGAAGTATTAATGAACGGTATAATATGTATAAGTGATTATTTTCAAGAATGTGTTTGACTTTATAACTAATAGAAATGTTTTTCGAGACATTTTACAAACATCATTCACATATTAGACCATGACAATTTTTCATCAACCAATACTCCTAGGGATTTAGTAACTTTTACCTACTGACTTCTAATCCACCAATTTGAGTTTACAATCATCCTGATAGGGCTCGTTATGGAAACTCATTTACTTTCATTCATTGTTGGACACATTATTAACCTCTGTTATACTTTTTCCAGCATATGCATTAGTATCATCAGCAAACAATATAAATTCTAGTTTATTTGAAATATTTGCCAGATCTTTGATCTATAATAAAAATAAAATAGGTCCAAAAATAGAACCTTGTGGAATTCAACACAACACAGTCCTATAATCTGAACAAATATAATCGTAAACAACAAATTGCTTTATGTTAGTTAAATAACCTTTATACAACTTGAAGCAACACCTTGAACACCATAATGGCACAGTTTCATAATAAAAATGGAATAATCTATGGTGTCAAATGCTTTCTTCAAATCAATAAAAACACCAGTTGTTACCAAATTATTATCTAAATTACTAGTAATATCCTCGATTAATTCCTTAAGTGTCAATGCTGTAGAGTGGGCTTCCGTGAATCCATACTGAGTTTTGTACGTAATATTGTTCTTTTTACATATGATACTAATCTGTTATAAAACAATTTTTCAAGAATGTTTGAAAATTGAGGAAACATTTGCACAGGTCTATAATTGGAAAATTCCCTACGATTACCATTATTAAATAAAGGTAGAAAATTCAAATGATTTATTACAGATATAAGTTAAAGGTTGTACAATATTGGTGGAGGATATTAAAAGCTTAACTAAAGGCATATGGATGACATTATATCCACAAGATTGTTTATTTTTGAAATTGGACAATTTTTTAATTTTCTTTATCAATAACTGATTCAAGAAACAGAGAATGGTGTACACTTTTACTCATAAAATCAGAGAAACTTCTATTATAGCAATTTTCAATTTTGTTTACCAATATATCATAATTAGTAATTGTACTGCCCTGTTTTCTATTGATATGAAACAAAACTAGGCTGAACACGGCCGCCAACTTCCGGCCGGGGCAAAAAGGAACGCAGACTGCAAAATCAGGTTTATAAACATGGTGAATTATTGTTCTGTCGATGGTTGCATAAGCCGTGGGCGTGAAAGTAACACAAAAGGAATATCTTTTCAGCAGTAAGTATAAGGAACACATTTGAAATAGCTGTTAAAGCGTTTTTGTTTTGGCAGGAAATTAAATTTAGCCAGCGTTAGAAATAAGAGCCGGCCCAGGGCCGACACTTCTTGACTCGGGCGTGCATCTTTCTATAGTTGCCGGCCCGGTGGTCCTCCTGATATTCACCCTATTCATGTTTCGCACGGCAAATAAAACGGCTAAAATAATAAGAAACAATAATTTATTCAATGAACAAACCCAGATTTTTTTCATTTTCAACATGGTTTATTGCTGCAAATGTAGATGGAAATGAACCCGAGTCTCATCACGCGTACGCGGAAGTCGTTGTGTTTATATTTTACACGTGCTCTTGTTGATGATACAGATGAAGCAATGATCACAAGTAGCTCAGCTCCAGGCTCTGATAGTCATTCAGATTTTTCTGATCCAGAGGAATCTGATCTTCCCAGTAAATAAACAATTCAAAGAATATTTTATTTTATGTTCAAATAAAGATGGATGTTTAATAGCTAAATCATTAGTTGTTTTATATGCCACATGGTGAAAATAAGCTTAGGGCTATTTTCTTTCTTCACCTCGCCACACCTACATTTGTAAACCCATTTCCATTGACAATTATTCACCCCACCATGCATAAATGATCAATTATTATGACCTGTTTGCCCCTGTACTTTGCCCCTGTACTAGTATTTTTAGCCTATACATTGCCTGCAACTGTTTTTGTGTGCGCCCTGCTCGCTTTGGTGTTTCTTGGCTGCTATTCTCTAGCGGCACCTGGGTTGACAACTTTTCATCAGGGCTGACAACTTTTAGGACTTGCCATCCCTGGTGTCTGATGATTTTTTGAGGGAATTTCCAACGCTGGCTTAACTATTATTATTATATTTAGCATATTTGATAACCCCGGGCCCGTCTCTGGTGTTTGATCCCAACTAGAATAGATCTATGGACTTGCATGAAACGATATTTGCATATTTCATGGCATATACTAGGACAGTAGTAATGCATAATCTCTGCACACACAAAATTATAATGTACATATCACAATAAATGTCCGTATTCATAGGTTCAAAACTCGAAGCGCAGCCGCTTCAACGTTGCTTTTTCCCCCTACCGGAAGTCAGCGCTGTTTGGTCATGGCGGCCCAATCAAGCATCATTGACTGCTCGTTCTAGTTTTCTTGTAGGTCAATGGGTGACTGCCTCGCGGAGATTTACGTGATCGTTCTTGTCCTAATCATGTGACTCATGTCGGCTGTCCCGTTCAGTCATTCACTTAGAAGTGAGTGCAGCGGCGCTCATTAGCTGACTCAGCGTCTGGTGTGCTAGCAGCACGAGTGGTAACATTGTACCTTTGTAAGTAAGTGGATTCCTGTTTTTTCTCGTATCTCTCCTTTCCATTTTCATGACACTGAAAACAAATACCGTAATTAATGTCGGACTAGTAGTGCTTATGAAATGTCGTGAAACTCGTGATAATGGGCAAAAGGTGTATGGTGCTGCTTTTGGCACTGTGTGTATTTTTTTCAGGTGATGGTGGACATAACCATACCTGTCAATCTCCAAGAAATGAAACAGTAGGTCAGCATCAGTAAAACCGTAAATGTGTCAACAAAACCGTAAGTTCACCGAAAACAGGACCACGATCATCGGTGACAATTATTATTTATTGATTCTGTGTTTATTAACATATAATGTAAATGTAACATACAGAGAAACGTCTAGAACGAGTCCAGAAAACCAACTATTTATTTAGAACCCCGTGAATGCAATAGGCGACATATATAGGTCATTATGCACGACATAAAAATACATGGATGAGCGCATAATCATTACAATAAGAACCAGGTCTTCACATTGATCGCGATTGCGCAGACAGGACGTAGATTCAAACAAGACATTTTATCCTTGCACTATAAAAGTGCTGTGAGTGCGTCCGCATTAAGGCTCTGGTGACACTCTGATTGCACTTTCCTGACAACGGGAAACGCTCTCTCACAATCTTTGAGGACCTATTGATCAACACGAGGACCAGAGCGTTCAGTCAGATGAACAATGGGACATACGTTAGTTCATCGGGTTTGGTTGGGTTGTTCCAACCCAAACAAGTCATTTATCGCCTGCCGCTATATGAGGAGAAAAAAATGCCGTTGGCATCACCCCACGCGACCCTAATTATTTGACATCCCATTGTACTGCAAATTATGTAAATATTTGATAAAGACCTAGTTAATATTTAAATATTTTAAGCAAAATAGTTCAGTAGTTGGCTTAAAGATCCTTACACGCGACAGGACGAACTGGCGAGCACGTCTTATTACACTTTGGTGACCAGGAATGATTCCCTCTGGTAATACCTAGCCTAGATTGCACAACATTACATGTTACAGGGCAATTGTTAACATTTGATGACTGTATTAAACATACTCTATATAGCATAATCAAAGGCTGCTAGAGGGCGCCTCCGTGGTCTAGCGGTAGCGTGTTGGACCACAGATCACTACCACTCGTGTTGGAATCTGCGCGTGGGAATATCTGAAGGTTGTTTCATCTTTGATTTCGCTTCATTACCTTTGGAGGTCGTCGGCCCATTTAGCCTACCATGTGCACAAAAGTGGCAGTAAAACACCAATCATCATCATCATCATCAAATGTTGCTAGATATATTTGGGATAATTACATTGCTGATGTGAGTATGCTATGCGTGCTTGCCCTAGTTTTTGTTTCAGCGATTAGCACCGGGTCAAAAAGTACCAAAATTTAAAGTATTCAATTCCGTGAACCTGAAACTTACCCTGGTCTATAAAATAGGACCCAGCCCCCTTTTTATTGAGTAGTGTTAATTATAGTAGTTATGTTACAATCGGCATATCATACATATTTGTATTTTTTAAGATCTTGTTAACAATAACCTTACCTACGTATCATCATCACTCTATGATATTGTATAAAGATATATATCTTTGTTAACAACCTTTATCTGTACAGTCATAACCGTGCATTTCTTCTTCACCCTTCGCCCCTCCTGGGACATAGGTCATTGACAACAGTCTTCCAAAGTCTTCTGTCCTCGCCTTTTTTCAAGCTCCCTCCAGCTGTAACCTGTCCTCTTTATGTCTGTCAGGAGATCCTTCTCCACCTATTTCTTGGGCGTCATCTTTTTCTCTTTCCTTGTGGGTTCCATTTTAGGGCCTTGGTGATAGTTAGGCTGGTTTCCGGAGTGTGTGACTAATCTATCCCCATCGTCTCCTTCTGATCTCATCTCCAGCATTCTGTTGGTGTGTTTTCTCCCACAAGTCGCTGTTATTGATGGTGTTTGGCCAGCGAATTTGGAGGATTCTTCTCAGACAGTTATTAATAAAGGTCTGTAATTGGTTGGTGGTGGTGTTAGTTGTCCTCCATGTCTCTTCTCCATACAGTATAACAGACTTCACATTGGAGTTAAACAGGCGTATCTTTGTGTGTAATGACAACACGTTGGAGCTCCATGTTTATCAATAATACTACCCAGATACGTGAAGGTCTCTACCTCGTTAATTTCATATGCTTCCAGTTTGACTGGTTCCATGCTGACTGCATTTAGCTTGAGGATTTTTGTTTTGGATTTATTTATGTTTAACACCACTCGTGAAGATATGGCTGCTAGTTCACTTGTCTTCTCCTGCATCTCTTGATGGCTGTGGGATAACAGTGCTAGGTCGTCGGCAAAGTCCAGGTCTTCCAGTTGCGTATTTAGTATCCACTTGATTCCATTTCTTTAACCGTGCATAAAAACATTAATAATAATAATACCATACACTTGTGCGTTTTAGGCAATTGAACAAGCAAACCGATATTAAATATACAGCATTGTGTATCTACAGCTAATATGTGCATGTGTAGTATAGTTATTCAGTGCAGAGTGTATTTAAGATCCAATGTATTTGGGAAATAAGTATTAATATGTATCATGTGTAAAACATCACGTATCACACTCAGACCTGGGGTAATTGTAATAGTAATAGTAACGATTACATTTTCACAGTAATAGTAATAGTGAATCTCATTTTGAAAGTAATAGTAATTGTAATAGTTGATAAAGTAATAGTAATCCACTATTACTTTGCTATTACATTTTGTCAGACACACAATACCTTTTGCCAGATATGTCACTGCAGTGTGAGATCTCACTATCACCTGATTGTCATTTATAATATTGTTCATTATTGATTCTGTAGCTGAGAAGCCACTCCATTTGAAACAGACTAAGTACTGTGTACTTAACCGAATCCAAGTTGATTACCATGGGCTCCCAATTATCCCCCAATTAAGAATCTATATCTGGCATCCCTGATTAGTGAATGTTGGCATTACTTGTGCCACTGTTCATATATAAGCTCCCTAGTTTACAGGTCCACACCATATCTTACAGCTGCTATCACTGCATTACATCTGATATACACATTATCTGATTTTTAATATATTTTATGCTGTATCTAGGATATTATCAATAATATAGACATCCACATAAAAAGTATAAATCACAATGGCTAGAGTATCACATCTGAGTCATTTTGAGATGCCTACTAATACAGACGTCAACTACAAAGCCAAATGTAAGCATGTGGTTCAAGCATATCAGGCTCAGCCAAGACTATTTCCAACTTCACCACAGTATTTATTTGTAGATTATAATATATTGTATACTGCATGTATTATTATTATTATTATATTAATTATTATTATATACCACATTTGAAAAATGATAAGAAAATAAATGTAACAGTAAACACATACCGTAATCTACTATTATAAACATATTTAATGAAAGGGGGTTTATCATGATTCCCCGATTCACCGTAGACCAAGATGGAGCTTGCTTCATTTCGAAAGACAAACGATATAGCGTAGAGGAATTCGCTAAGTGGTCTATAAGGACCCCAGTGCAGATTTGCATGCCAGCAGGTGGATATAATATAACGGGCTACATTAAGGACTTCTACATATTCATAAGCATTTGGATGTTGACTCTTATCGTCATATATGTAAAATGGAGGGAGAACGTGAGTCACCTGTCAATGATGATCCCTAGATATGCATAGTTGTTGACCATTTACAAATGTTCTATGCCCATTTCAAAGCTCTACTGATGGCGGCAATTTGTTTTTAATGTCATGGGCTTGATCTTGGATGGGGCGAATTATAAGCCGAAAATGTTAGTTGCCTAGCCTACTGCATTTGGAGCATTTGGGAGTTTGTGTGCTGAGCTTTTTTCATCAATACCTGAATAGGATTAGAGCAACAAGAACGTTTAGGATTGACTGAGATATGGTGGTTTCTTATATCTTTACTTTTATTTTTCGGCTTGCTACGAAATCTGCTATCCACGCCATTATCCTGCTAGATATAAGCCTAGTAAGAAATAGGATCCCAGCATCGAAATATGTCCTATGCTTTCAAATGGCTTTTTCTAAATGAAACCGTAATTCTCCTGAAAGTAAACGTCTGGTATTTGTAATAGACTAATTGAGATTACATTCTGTATACACCGGAGCTATGCGAAGTATTCAATTCAGTCTCTTCCTTCCGTTTCTAACACAGTTTTAAATAAGACCGTTGATTCTGTACATTAATATATGTGATAATCTATTATGGTTCTGGTTATACCAAAGTGAGCAACGGTGCTAAATTTATCGAATCAATCGACTGTGTTGTCAAGGTGTCAGACTAAACATTTGATGCTATGCTACATTGGAAAAGTCAACCTTTTGGTCGTTGGTTAAATCCACACTCTCGTTTATAGGCCAATACCAGGTTTATTGGCGATGTACCAATCCAATGATGAAGCTGACCAAACAAAATTCATTTTTAACTTTTTTTCTTCTTCCAACTAACGATGTAGAGATCTGGGCAAGCTAGATTTCTTGTTCTTCTGATCATTTGTACTGTTTTTTTAGCATTATACACACACACACACACACACACACACATAATATACGTAGGGACGCTAAATTAGGCGTGAATGAATGTTCCCTTAGTGATGAACGGAATTGTATGAGGATTAGCTGTTAGGTTCGAGTAAATCATAGGTTTGAGACGATATTTCGTTCTAGTCCATACTGAGTTAGTGTACATTCTCTTTGTTATGAACAAACTGTAATGTTTGTTAACACACTGAGAGTATATAAAACGCTTGACTTTTCACTTAGGTTAGAGAAGAACTTCGACGCCAGACTAATCGGAGGTGTACCGATATATATGATTCATATAGGTAGGATTTATTTAGTTATTCGAACCCAGAATAAAACTGAGGTCAGCATCTGAGGTGTCGAAATGTTTTATATACAGGTTTCTTTTGGACCACAGAAAATTACTGTTGAATGTAAACTGTGGTGTCAAAATAGTTTATGATATGTATGTAGCAAGTCACCATTGAACCACACGCACGTGTTGTTTGCTCCGAGCTGTGGTATCAAATGGTATGTGTTTTACGTGCTTCCGCTTTTTGTACGTAGCCTGCATGTAGCCGCTTTCCTGTGGGCGTGACATATTTATCGCGTACGAAAAGCGAATTAGCTGGTTCCCACAGGCTGATGAGTAGACCAGACACATGCTTAGGTATACGCATACATCTATTAATATGTGGAGGTATGGAACATTTTATTTTTAGATTAATGTATGTATAGTTATATTTATATTTATGGAGGTAGGTTTCGAAGGATGTTTAGATATGTTGATGCTCTGTGCCTGTTGCCTCTTTATGTGTACACTAAAACGCACACCCACATACACATACACATACACGCACGCGTGCGCACACCCACACATGGAGAGAGAGAGAGATGCAAACATACATAATATATAGACAGACAGAGAGGTAGGTAGGCAGGCAGGCATGAAGGCAGACATATAGACAGGCATGCATGCAGGTAGGCAGACAGACATATAGACAGACATGCAGGTATGCAGACAGACAGAGAGACATGTAGGCAGACAGACAGACAGCGAGCGAGAGAGCGAGCAAGCGAGAGAGAGAGGGAGGGGGAGAGAGGGGGGGGGAGTTTAAATTAGACAATTATGAGAACATCTGAGTTAGCATTCAATAGTAGACACAACTGTTATTGACAAACTGATCCAACGGCACACTGATTCACAGGGACGTAGTAAGACGTCAAGAAAAAATATATCTATTTGTTTGTTTTTTAAGTTAGAGATACATAGTTTAGTGAACAGGTAAGCTGCCATTCTACAAGAGAAACATAAACACAACTAAAAAGACACATTAATAAGTCAGTTATTTTAAGCAAATAAATACTTGTACAAAAGGAATCTCACGCATAGAAATATAGCCAAAAATGTAATTATAAAAAAGACAGTTAAAAGTTCTTGAACAATTGGGTAAATAAAGTAGCACGCATCCTATCAGCGGGACAGCTAACTTGTGTGTATTGATGTTTATCTGTTACAAATTGAGAGAAGGTAGCGGTAGAAGTGTCATTTATGTTGGTACCATTATGTGGCTGAAGTCCATAATGCTCTATTGCCACTGTTGGCTATGTATGAAGTAAAATATTATTTGATATTGTACCAATTATCGTCGGAATATTACTATGGTCAATTAGTTGTTGACTAATAAATTTCAAATTTATTCTAATATTTTTAGATAATCAACTCAATGCTTTAATACAGATTAAGTTTTCTTTAATTATCGATTGGATAATTGATAAATTCAGATATGCATCAATACATCAATGTAAAATATCAACTTATCACCAACCCTAAAGCAGACTTATCACGAGTATATGTGAACAATACAATACTACTAGACAAAAATTTGCACCTGTTAAATCAAAATCCGTAAAATTTAACCACCTGCACCGTGAATGTCCCTTGAAATTAAAAATGCCGAAGTTTCGCTCTTTTCGATAAATGTAACAGGTCTAGATATACCAAACAGTGCCATTTCTGCAATTGACTCATGAATAATGCTAAACCTGACTTTTATAGAAACATGATCTCCAACAACTCCGACATCTTTTAAATTTTGATAATATATTATATATATATAATATATATATATATATATATATATATATATATATATATATATATATATATATATATAAAAATTATAAAAAGAAAGGCTTGTGTTTCTCTGCCCGCTCATGGTTCAACTAATTCACTCTGCAATTCCTTTTCCAGACATTTCAAGGATAAGATCACCCAAATTCATGCTTCTTTCCCAGGTTGTGTTTCTAGTTGTAATATTAATTTTCCAGTTGTACATCACTCTTGCATAGTGTTTAATCCAGCCTCACTTACTGAATTTGCTAAACTGATTTTATCATCCCCTAATAAGTCTTGTGACCTAGATCCTATCCCTACATTTCTGCAAAAATCTTGTCTTCACACACTAATTGTTCCAATTACTAAGATAATAAATTTATTACTAAGCTCCGGAGTGTTTCCTTGTCATTATAAACATGCCAATGTAAACCCTCTTTTTAAGAAACCATATTTACCAGCCAATGCCTTTAACAGCCATGACATATTTCTAATCTATCTTGCATATCTGAAGTATTAAAAAAGTCGTGTCCAGTCGTTTGAACGTTCACTTAAACTGTAATCATTTGCCTAATGTTTTTTCAGTCTGCTTACAAACAATTTCACTCAATAGAAAGCGATCTACTGAAAGTTCAAAATGACATATCGTGGACACAGGAAATGTCACAGCACTAACACTATGAGATTTATTTGCAGCTTTTGACACAATTGATTATTCTGTTCTTCTAGATCACTTCTCTGATTTGTATGATATAGTGGGCTCAGTACTCACTTGGATCCGCTCATTCTTAATTAATAGGTTTCAATCAATAAAAATAGGAAACTCTTATCCAAAGCCAGCGTCTTTGTTTTGCGGTGTTCCCCAAGGCTCTGTTCTTCGACCACTACTGTTTACTCTGTATACCACACCACTAATCCCTCTTATTCACAGCCACAAATTAGGCCATCATTTATATGCAGATGACACCCAAATATACACACCTTTATCTACAGCAGACACTGATATTTCCCTTAAACAGCTAGGTGACTGTCTCAGTGATATATCGTGCTGCATGACAAAACAGATTTCATCATTATTGGTACATTCAGATAACGCAGCAAACTTACTCGTTTCTTCCCTACGAACTTCCTTATTTACAGCATCACATCATCAGAGACTGTGCTTAATATTGATTATATATTTGATAGTGATTTTAATTTCAGAAAATATATTTCTCTGATATTTCGCTGCTACTTCTACCATTTTGGTGACCTTCACCGTATTCGTCGCTATATTTCTCTTTCAATAACCCAAACCATTACTACAACACTCATTCCTTTTTTTAAATTATATTTGTTATTATCACCTCCAATATATCAGTCCATGTACATATTACATCCAGATACAAACATAATTAAACAATACACAAATACAATGTTCAACATTACAATGCCTGGTACAATAAAAATATGACAAAATTATGTTGTGTTTTTTGTATTTAGTAGCAAGTTCCCACCCCCCTCCCCCATCTATTGAGATATCTATCCCGCTGGTTTTTCATTATATAAATTCCTTTCTCTATTTCGATTAAATTATACAACTGTGCTTTAAACGTTTCTATTCCCATCTTGATTCTAAAGCAAACTGCACTACAATTTGTTGATGAATTTCGCATTCCATCTTGACTATGAGATTGCCAATCCCTGTACTAGGTGTGCCACTGAGCTCAATTCATTTTGAGAATATTGGCGCTATAGAAGTTTATAATTATTATTATTGTTGTTGCAGCTAATTCTTCACACTTGATACTGTCTGTGACCCTTTTCGCGAGTGTTTCTAAGTTCTTGGGCTTGATATCTCTGAGAAGGTCAAAGTTTCGTCGGAATCTGACATTTTGTCTGTCTACTGGTCAAGATGCCCGTAAACAAAGCTGTGGCACTACGAACTGTTTGTCAAAGATGACGTCACACGATCATCCCTAGCAAGCGTAGTACACACTAGCAATGGCTAGTGAAGGTTTCGGGAATAAGCATTTAGGGAACATTTTAATGGAAATATGATAGCTGGTGGTTAGAATTGTTTTGACTGAGGTAGTGCATCTGATAGGGAATAGAAGAATAAGTGTTTGCTTTGTTATATTTACTTCAAAATATGAAATTTCTTTTCCCGTGACCTTAAACTGTATACCATCATTTCTTTATCTTTGGCTGAAAAAGATTAGCCATAAAGTTGGCTGTGTCCCCATCAAAATGCACGTCTGTTGGTACAGAGTCTGATCTGTTGATCGATGTTTTACTAAAACACACCTGGTACCCGAAACTCTATATCGTGATAGCTAACACCCATCAACACGGTAATTCCAGATCAAGGATCAAAACACAATATTATTTGTGAACTATCCTTAATAATATCTGTTCGCATTCGCCAGATTACGTCAGTGTAGTTGATGAATATGTCGGAAATAAACTTTTATTGGACATTATTGAGTGGATGTGTACCGATAGACCACATCTTTTTCGCTACGAGGATGGGATCATCTTATAGAATCTGAATACAACGTGGTAGGTGCGAACGTTTCGCAGATGACTTTGAAATTAACAATTTCCATCAGCCTGTTCGTGTCCGGACAATCGTTGAATCCCTGCACGTCCAGTTTGCTAACCACGCTGCATGACGGTAGATATAGTGCGCAAGGGAGCATTCACAATGACTTACACGGTGAAAGTGAAGATACTGAATATAGAAGTTCATGGTCATATTGTGGAGTTCCACAAAGACTTTGGAGACATTACAAGTTACATTGAACATATGGAGTTCTATTTTGTTGCGAATGAAGTAAACAATACAGATAAGAACAGAGCTATTCTGTTATGTCCATGTAAGACTGAAACGTATAAACTATTGCGGGTTTCGGAGAATAATCGCCATTGTTCGGTTTTGGTTTCATTTCTTATTGCCAAATTTTCCAATAAAGCATTATACAGCCAATATATTTATGACCACCTTCGATTGCATTCTCCCAAAATCGTACTAAATGCCTCAAAGTTTCATAACTAACCACAAGTTTGGGCTTCGTTTTTTTTTTGGGGGGGGGGAGAAACAGCGATATAGACAGCTGTCGTTTCGCGACCATTGTTGCTGCTTGTTCATCATGCTCATGGTCAACTGTTGTGGTGACCTCAAATCAAGTTCTGATTGGTGAAATGGTGCGGGAATCAGCCAATCGTCATAAAATAGAATGTTGTAGTAGAGTTTCCACCAATGGCGGTTAGTATAGCTCGGTCAAAGTTGGTTCATTCATAAAAACAACGGCAGGCTTGTGAATTAATTTTCTGCGCCCGTTTAACGCATTACCATTACGGTGTTGCGTTGAACAAGTTTTATTGGCGTCAATGACGCAAGACCACGCTTCAGAGTGATCCCTGTTTAATGAACAGATGATGAGTTTGCCACTGTTCATTGACACTGGTCCTACACTTCTAGGCCGAAATTAGCTACAGGCTGGTCTTAAGCTGACCTGGCATCATTTGTATAAGATCAACAAATTAAAGAAGACAGTGATTAGTGACTTATTAGAAGAGTGCAAACCGTTGTTCTCTCATGGTCTAGGCTGTATTCTGCGATTTTGCCTTTAGCACTTCGCGATAAGGTTACAGAGGAATTGCAGATATTAGAGGATATTGGTGTCTTAGAACGAGTGCAACACTCGGAATGGGTGGCACCTATGGTCCTAGTAGTAAAGAGTGATGGCACGGGAATGAGAATATGTGGTGATTTTGGCAGTAGACTAAATCCTGTATCCAAAGTAGATACTTGCCCAATGCCGCGTGTAGAAGATCTCTACTCCAGAGGAGGATGTACATTCTCGAAAATTGACCTCAGTAATGCTTACCTGCAGGTTATTTTGGATGAAGATTCCAGAAAATATACGGCCCATTTAGCCTACCTTGTGGACAAAAGTGGCCGTAAAACATCTCCAGAAAATATATTACAATAATT
Organism: Paralvinella palmiformis; assembly: GCA_025642065.1. Lineage (NCBI taxonomy): Eukaryota > Metazoa > Annelida > Polychaeta > Terebellida > Alvinellidae > Paralvinella > Paralvinella palmiformis. The sequence goes on along the minus strand of JAODUP010000811.1, from coordinate 60,611 downwards.
ACAAGAAGGGGCTTTTCCAATATATGCCATTTGTTGTATCCTCAGCACCAACCATTTCCAACGTATAATTTACTCCATCTTGGTCGATATTCCAGGAGTATGTTGCTATCTGGATAAGTGTTTGTTGGCAGGTGGTACATAAGCTGCTCATTTAGAAGCATTAAGGTTGGTGGTGAAGCGCCTTTTAGATGCTGGCGGAAAGATGAAGAAAGAAAAGTGTACATTTGGAGCATCTTCCATAACCTATCTGGGCCATGGAATTGATGCCAAAGGACTGTATCCACTAAAAGCAATCGTAAAAGCAATCGTAGAAGCTCCTGTGCCTGGGTATCTGCAAGAACTTAGATCTTATCTAGGATTATTGAATTACTTTGGCAAGTTTCTACCTAATCTATCAAGCCTTTTGGTTCTACTGAATCACTTGACCAAGAAAGGTGTAGTATATAGGTGGTTTGAAGCTCAGAACCAAGCATACCAGAAATCCAAACAACTGTTATTGTCAGATGATGTTGTTCTGGTACACTTTGATCCATCTAAGGAGCTCATCCTTGCTTGTGACGCCTCTCCTTATATGGTGGGCTCGGTACTCACTCAAATTATGGAGGGTGTATTAGAGCATCCTATAGAATTCTCTTCTAGAACACTCACACCAGCCGAGCCACGATACTCGCATTGGGATAAGGAAGCATTTGCAATTGTTGTAGGCGTAAAGCCTTTCCACCAGTACATATTTGAAAGGACATTTACAGGTGTCACCGATCATAAACCTCTACTAGGTCTTCTGGATGAAACTAAAGCTGTACCTCAGATGGTTTCACTCAGGTTTCTGAGATGGTGGTTAACTTTGGCAGCATTTAATTATAGTTTACAATACAAGGCTGGAAATTAAAATCAAAATTGAGATGCAATGAGTCGTTTGCCTATGAAAACCAACGACCAATTATCGCCTATACTTGAAGATGAAGTTTTGTTAATGGATCATTCGTCCACTAGTTCTGCTGTGACTGCGGACGCAATCAACATTTGGACATTATGCGATCCTGTGTTATCTAAGGTGTATCATTTTATATGTACAGGTTGGAATGACATGGTAAATGTTTCACCTGAAATAAATATAAAATTGCACAACACCGTGATGAGCTAAGCAGCGAAGCAGGATGAGTAGTAGAATAATAGTTCCGCCTCAAGGACAGAAACGTGTACTACAAGAATTACACTCCACTCATCCTGGCATGAACGAAATGAAGAGTTTGGCTAGAAGTTATGTATGGTGGCCACACCTAGATGAGGACATAGAGTCTGTGGTGAAGGAAATATTATCTTTGCCAAGAACTAAGGAAACCTGAAAGGGAATCACCACTACACCCGTGGGAATGGCCTTCTCACGTATGGGACCTTGTTCATATAGACTATGCGGATCCTTTTGTGGGCAAAATGTTTTTCATACTCATTTACGCCCATTCTAAATGGATTGAGGTTCGTTTTATATCTAGCTCCACATCTGCAGATACCACTGAGTGGTCTTATGGAGATATTTGCAACTCATGGTTTACCTAAATGATTGGTACCAGACGACGGATCTTCGTTTATATCTACGGAGTTTCGTCAGTGTTTCCGTCTCATTTCAGTTCAACATATATGCTCCAGTCCTTATCATCCAACTACCAATCGATTAGCTGAACTCGCAGTTCAGATTTTGAAGAATGGGATCAAGAAAACGGAGGGAGGGAGTCTGAAGAATCGTATGAGCAAGTTCCCAGCTCGTTACCCTATAACCACTCATGGTACAAACGGTTACAAACTAGTATTACTACGTTCACCAAGAACATGTCTTGATCTGATTCTACGGGGGTATTAAAGAATCAAATACGTCAAACGTTAAGTCATGATCAACATGCTAGAAAACGCCCTGTTTATGTGGGAGACACCGTTTATGCACGTAACTTCGAAAAGGCTTCACTGTGGTTTCCGGGTGAAGTTATTCAACAGATGGGTCCGCTATCATTTAATATTCAGTTGGAGGACAACAGAGTAATTCAACGTCACGTGGATTCTATTTCGACTTTCAGCTAGTTATGCACAGAATCAATCGGAATCACCTGGTAATTATCCATTAAATGTATCAGAGCTAGAATCTAGAATTGATTCAACTCCTGCACCTGACGCCGCAGAACAAACATCTGAGATACCGAAATTCAAGGTGTCCTAAATAGTACCATCACCTAAACCAAAAATACATGATAAGATTCGTATACGTAGATCATCTTGTCCTATCAAGCCAAGGAAAATATTGGATTTGTAAAGTCTTTAAGAGGCAGAATAACCCCCTGGTGTAATTATCATTGAATATACAAAGGTAGTCTACCTTCTGTGATGTCTAATAATATGTGATATTTATATAGCGCCCTATTCAGCTAAAAGCTGCTCTACAATATTATTATCCATGACTCAGACTTGTTTCCACCCAGCACATATCTCAACCCCCAAGGGTGTATACAATGCATGCTTCCATTATAGGCGCAAAGCACGTGGTCATCGCGTCCTGTCAGGTACTCATTTTTGATGGATGAATGAAACAGTCGCCACATGACAGCATCGCAGCTCACCGAGTCTCGAACCCGCGACAGCTCGGCTATGAGTCCTACGATCGAACTAACTGCGCTATCACGGCATTTTTGTATAATTGTTAAATGTTGTTGACATTAGATCATAAATAAGTTTGGCTGGATAGCAGTTCACCATTTTAGTTATTTTAAAACCATCCTCAATAGTGTGTTCGCATTCGCTATTTGATGAATGTGATGAATGAATGAATGTGATGAATAAACGCTGTAGTTCATTTTAATATTGTGGACTGTTCTAGCACATTATTGGGAGAATATGTACTACCAATAGACCACAAGGACGTAATCCAGAATCTAGAATAAACAACATGTTGAGTGTACATAATGATCTAAACTACCGTGTTATGCTGCTGAATGACTCCATGACGAAACTTCTTACTGTCAGATAGACTTAATAATAATAATCATAATGTATATTTCCAATAAGCCGCCTTTACTAGCAGGACGCGGTGCAGTGATACCAGAAATAACATGTGTATAAAACCTGTACAAGGCGAACATACCGGTAACTTCACGCCTGATAGACAACATTACTCATAAAGGTGGGCGGTGTTTGCGCATTAAAAGAGGACGTATAATGAGGTCGACGATCGTTGAGGTTAATCGAACTACCAACTGACTGGCTTCTGACTGGAATATTTGGGATTGAAGGAAGAAGGTGTGTCGTAATCTGGATTTGGACTTCAGTAAGTAGGTTGCGCGATAGATCTAGTTATTAATGCGATATCTAGAGCGATCTGTGTTATGCCAGAGAAGTACGCAGTATAGCGGGCTGTTCTCTACCAGGAAGGTAAGCTTCACTCATCCGTGTCGGAGCACAGAAAATATTTACCGATGGTTGGCTTGTAATCTGTGTATTGGTGACGGCGCCATGTTTGAGGCAGGTTAGTGTAGAAAATAAAGCAAACAATTGAGGGGATAAATTATACGGTCTTGTGCATGTAGTTTAGAAGAAGGATTTACAATTACACGGTCAACTAACTGCCAGTGAATGGATTGTTATTAACTTGTTCATACGTTTTGAATGATATAAACATGTTTAGCATGGTTTACTATTTATCATAACGCTGTGTCTGTATTGCTTCGATATTCATATGCCACTTATAATGTCTTTCAATTAACATAGCCCTGAATAAGAGAGCTTATTGGATAGGAGCATATCGTAATGCCGCGGCAGATAAAGCTGTTCGTGGTCTTTACGATAAGGATGATAAGAGTGATTAATATCTTAATGTATGTGCCCATCCTTTCAACACTTCGGATGGTAATGTGCCTGCCGAGTGGTGGATGAATCTGGAGGCTGCTTATAGTATATATATAATGTCAGATACTATTGCAGGTGCCAGTGTCTCGGCTCAACTTGTGTGTTTAGTGTTGCAGGTAGATGTTCGAAATGTGTCGTGTCTTGAAAGTTAAAAATTTGTTCTCAAAACACACACATGTTCAAGGTCGCTTTCACAAATAAATAATAATTATCTTTTAAATATCTAATAGAAGTATTGCGTTAAATCCTTTGGAAATACATAGTTGTTCAGTTGAAATACTAGTCTCAGTCTCTGTGTAATATGAACTAATTTGCTGAAAGATTTCTAGTATTAACAGTGGGCCCCATAGCTGTGTCTAACCCGAGACCGCAGTCGGTAACCGATGCAACGAATTTCGCCTGGATCGGTCTCTTCCGACACTCCAAACATGCCATACAGGTGTCCAAAGCTGGATGACAACAAATAAACTAAAACTAAACCCGGATACAACAGAATTCATCTTGCTTGGTAACACATCACAGCGAGAAAAGTTGGCCGTTTGTTTCCCTGTCGATATATTAAGTAGTGTTATTAGTCTTAGGGACAAAACTCGTAATTTAGGTGCTATTTTTTAATTCTGATTTTTCCTTCTCGAGCCACGTTGAATCAGTGTGTAGGTTTTGTCACCGTCGCAAATGCTTTAGTCAGCAGCAAGCTCGACTACTGCAATTCTCTCTTTCGTTCCTTATCCAGTCGCGATCTTTAAAAAAACTACAATGTGTCCAAATTTCTTTGGCCCACATAGTCAAACGTTCATTTAAGTTCTCGCATATTACCTCTGTTCTTAGATCTCTACATTGGCTGCCCGTCAGACATCCAGGTGGGTTTATTATATATCAGATGCACACACACACGCGCGCACACACACACATACCCATACACGTACCACACTTAATATCTCATTGCTCTTCGTTGTCACATATTGACATGTCAGTGCTTTGTCATTCTATCTTCTATATATGTATGTTTGCCTTTCTGCCCCCCCCCCTCTCTCTCTCTCTCCGTGGGAGCCTCCGTGATCTAGCGGTAGCGTGTTGTACCACAGATCACTACCACCCGTGTTCGAATCTCGGCGTTGGCATATCTAAAGGGTGTTTCGTTATTGACTTCGCTTCATTAGCTTCGGAGGTCGCTCGGCCCATTTAGCCTACCAAGTACACAAAAGTGGCCGTAAATCGTCAATCATCATCATCTGATTGTACTACATATGACCAGAGCTGGTGATAAAGAAGCCCCCTTTGTACTCACTATTGACGTTAAATGACCTGTATCAAAGGATAAACATTTTAAAACATGTTTCATTTTATTATAATTGTAACATTTATTATAACAGTATTTGACATTATAGGACTATGGAGTCGTTTTTCATTTTCAGGTGCAAACAAATAAGACACAACTACATTCGCAGCAGTGGAGAGTGTTGTTGTAGTTGTTGGCGTTCTCTGGGTGATACCAATAGTTCTTCTATGACAAAGGTACGTCTATAGCGGTGACCTTTCTTGATTGCGCATTGCTATAAGATTTTTTCGATTGTCGCAATATTTGTAAAGTAATAGTTATTAGACAACCAGTTGGTGGCTAAAACTTGTCGTGACTAAACCGATTCGGGATGGAAAATGACGTTGTTGAAATATGGCGTTACCTTTGTTTTCCGAATAGAGAGAATGGCTTACAAAATGGAAAAACAATCCCATACATCAGAACGTACAGGTAATTATAGACTGTCGGAAGTTACAGCTTCCGTGGCGGGTAAGTGCAATGGATGGTTTAATGTTTAATGATATTTTTTTTCCATATTATGCATGCCTAGTACTGGTACCACCATTTCTCCTTATTGACAAGGCAGACGTGGGGTCAATTCAATTCCAGAATTAAAATTGAAAAACAAAATGGAATATGAATAGATACATTTGGAATTGGAATTTCCTACAAGAAGTTAAATGCACAAATAAATTTACCATTTAATTCTTTAATTCAGAAATATTTCTTCCATGACAATCCTACTTGGAATATAAACTACTTCGGATAGGTATTCCAAGTAGGTACATGGAGTAGGTACAGGAGTACCTACTCGTGGTAAAAAGTAGTAGGTAAAATTGACTCGGTAAAAACGAAATTGGAATTGAAAAATTTGGAATTGGAATTGATAGTGTGATATTTTCTGTTCATTACCTGGTCATACAAATCTCATACAATTTTTAATTTATCAATATTACTTCACAGACAATCAATAAGTAGTGCGTACAGTTGTTAGAATATTATAACCTGCTATATTGTCTATTTTGCATGCTTCAAGCTGAACGTGATACTTCTACAGTTCCAACTAATCGCGAACGAGAAGCATCACATGTTAAGTCTGTCATACCTGTATCTGTATTTGAGAACTATGTCTTACTGAAAAAGGCTGATCCAAAAAATGTATTTGATGAGTACAAGGTAGGCAACTTACCTCTAGATTCTGTTGTTGCACCTGTGACAGCTGATATGCAACTCCAATCGATTTGCAAAGTTCCAAGCGTAACAACAAATGAAGCAATTATCTATTAATTTTACTGATAGCATTAAATTTCAGGCACTTCCACCCACAGATTACGGCAGGTGTACTGTTGCTATTAAAGATTGCAACAAAACGAAGAACCGATATCTCAACATGTATCCTTGTAAGAATGTTGTATTTGCTTTATCTTCATACTGTTATCACTAAACAAATCCCGGAGTATTGATAAATATGCCGCATGTTACGTGTAAAATATTATATTCTACTATCTGAAAGGCTTGATTACGTTCTCAACACGAGGTTCAGCTATTGTTTATCTACTAAAACTAGGTTAATATGAAATATCATATCATTTCAATATTAATTCGTTTCCAGATGATCAGAACAGAGTTATTTTGAATGAAGGCAACAATCTAGAAACCGAAGGGAATTATATTAATGCCAGCTTTATAGAGGTACTCAATCTATACAGAATGTATGTCACTCTGTTAATTCCAACTCCACTCAATTCCATTTGGTCGACTCCAATTCCGCATCAAATTTCTCAATTGCAATTTTCTCAATTCCAATTCCATTTAAAAAAGAGGTAATTAATTTATGTAGCAAACTTCAATTCCAATCCCAAATTTTTCAATTCGAATTCCCTTTTTCTTAACTAATAAAATCCAATTCCGGAATTGGAATTGCTCGTTCAATTCCAATTCTGCAATTGAAGTGATCCCATATCTGAAACTTGTACTTACCATTACACAGTATTAAACATTTGTTTTCTTACAAGGTGAAAAATAAGGTTTTATTAAGGGACTATTTATATTTGTAGGGTTACGGAAATACTGCGGATGCTTATATTGCTACACAGGGTCAGTATTATTGTTAATATTAATTTAGAAGTTTGTTTTAAACAGTTTGCTCACATTTCTATCCAATGGTGGTATAAGTAATGTAATTTTGACTTCTGTATGGTATCACATAAATTAGAACAAACATAAATAGTTTGTACCAACTGGAAATATGTATTAATTTTACAGTATATAAACGGTAAATGTAATTAATTAATTAAAATTTGAATTATAGATAATTCGATTGTCATTAGTCGCATTATCTCGTTAGGTTTCCGAAGTATTTCATACAGTAGTTGACCATTGCATTTCTACACACATATCACAAAACACCTTCCCCGTTAGCTTCAATTGCGCATCCTTCCTTGTCAAGATTCTTGATAGCCCTTTAAATGTTCTCCATGCGCAATACACTCTCACCACTGATGCTGAATTCGTTCCTCCATGACCTGCACATAGCATAGCCCCAGATAACAAAATTGTTAGACACGCATACAGTATTTCCCAAATCCATGCTATCCTTATGTTGATATCCTCTTCGTCGCCTGTTCCTTCTCATACCTTTTACGCAAATACATCCCAGTTGTATTTAGTTAACCTTTAACGGCTGAGCAGCGCTTATGGACCCATCCACCACAGCCTCTACACTGCACTAAGTTACTTCTAACATCCTTCTCACAGACAGCACACGGTGCGCCTCAGTGGTCTAGCAGTAGCATGTTGGACCACAGATCACTACCACCCGTGTTCGAATCTCGGCGTGGGCATATCTGAAGGTTGTTTCATCTTTGACTTCGCTTCATTACCCTTGGAGGTCGCTCGGCTCGTTTAGCCTACCATGTGCACAAAAGTGGCCGTAAAACATCAATCATCATCATCATCATCACAGACAGCACACGGCCACTTTCCTATCCTCTCAATATCATCACAGTTCTTCTCTGAAACCACCAACTTCGTTTTGCCGATGCTAATCTTTAGTTTTCTAAGCAAACAGTCCAAATATATCTTTTTAGGACCTTTTAAAGGGACCATCCGAGATTTCTGGAGAATGATTTGGCAATACAATGCCAATAGAATTGTGATGGTAGCCAATTTAGTTGAAGGCGGCAGGGTAGGTAATACTGAATTGACATTAGCAATAAACCTTCTGAACATGATCGAATCACACTAATGGTAATCGAATTACAAATTCTGAGTGACGACACCGTGAATGATTAATTTTTAGAGAATGTGTGATAGCTATTGGCCGGAAGAGATAAACCAATCCGAAAAACATGAAGAGTTTATTGTAACTTTGGAATCTGTGGTTGAATATGCGGACTATATTGTTAGATCACTGAAACTTAGGAAACAAGTGAGTCCCCCCTTCTCTCTCTCTCTCTCTCTCTCTCTGTATGTACGTATATATATATATATATATATATATATATATATCTTTATATCTCTAAGTGTGTATGTATGATTTTTATTTTCAGAAATTGACTTTATAATAGCATGACCATAATTTAACATTATACTTTTAAATCATGCTTCTAACTAGATATCTTTTACATAAAAATTCACATTAACAAAAATATAATTTATATTACTGTCATCAACTATATAAATATCTTACTATTGAAATTTAAGTTAAGTTTGTGGTAATGTTTACCATTAGATAATTTGCTCGGATGTAATATATTTAGTATATGTCATATTTACTACGGGTATGTAATATATGTTAAACAGGTAGCATATATTATTTTCAGTTACATTATGGCCAGGATGAATCGCGTCCAATATATCAGTATCATTTTACATCATGGAAAGACAGAGGAAGGCCATCATTTGGAGCAGTTACACTTCTTCACTTTCATCAGGAAGTACATTCCAAAGATGATGAACGAACAGGTCCATTAGTGGTCCACTGCAGGCATGTCTAGAGGAAAATCTTATATTACATAACAAATAAAGAATTATTAATAACAGTTATTAAAATTTATCACTAAAGTAGGAGGAGTTTTTTCATCCAAACAAGCAACAGGCAATGTTTTCTCCACCAAATATGCCAGCTATTGTAAATTCTAATTTGTTTACAATTAGTCTCTGTTGTGAAGCAGTAAATTACGGACCATATGCATCTCCCCCATTTGAAGTAGCTATGCCACATAAAATAATTGCCATTTTGGCCATTATTATTATTATTATTATTATTATTATTATTATTAATCCGACATTATTATTATTTTGGCAATTATTATCAGTATATTGTGTTGATATCACCATTCTTCATTCAGTGCTGGTGTGGGTAGGACAGGAACATTTATTGCTCTTGACATACTGCTTCAACAAGTGGAACACGAAAGAGTTGTTGATGTCTTTGGATGTATACAAAAGTTAAGAGAACAAAGAATGCTCATGGTGCAGAGTCAGGTATATCACAAAGTTTATAAATGTAATATTGGTAAATCCTAGATTTTATTATAAAATACATTCAAGTGATAATTAATCCCTTTTTATATGTTAATATAGAATATTATATTTTGTTTAAACCATTACCATTTTCATCAATTTTACAATAATGTAAACGAAGTTTATTATACTGATAGCATGAATGTGTTTTTTATTTATTATAAGGAGCAAGCTATGTTCCTACACGATGCAATTTTAGAAGCCATAAATGTTGGAAACACATCGTATCCTTGTTCTACCATGGCTGAAGAATTTAGCAAGATTTGTGAAGAAAAAGAAAATGGGAAATCTGAACTTCGCAAACAGTTTATGGTATACAATATCCCATTAGTGCAGTAGAAAATAATATAATGTGTTTATTATTTTCAACAAATACATGCCATATATATATATATATATATATATATATATATATACATCAGAAACGATTGTATTATATTTTTTTAGTCATAATGATTATGTAGTAGAAATCTAAACAGGTATAGTTACAGAATATTTTATATTTTAAGCTGTTGTCTAAACTAAAATCTACACCAGAAGAACAAATCAATGGAAGAGTTTTGGAAGAAAGCAAAGACAAAAACAGAGATATTTCTGTAATACCAGGTACAACAGTCTACTTGTTTCTAATAACTAACATAAGTTTACACAGAAATACAGAAGATATTACTCTTTGATTTGGTCCAATCGTAGAATTAAAATATTTTGCGTTAATATCAAAATGTTATAATGACAAAATGAAGTTATCCATATTTAAACTGTAGTATAAAAAGTCAAAAGATGTACTTTATTCCGGTTATATATAAATTATTGTTGGACTATAGTCATCTTTGTTTGAAATGACATAAATGCAATGTCCCAATAAAACGGGTGGGAATTTCCTTTGCATATGTATCTTCCAAAACACACACAATGAGAGAAAGGAGGTTAAAAAGTAATTGTTTAATACTGTTACAGGTGAACTGGATCGACCATACCTGACAATTAGACACGAGTATCAAAGTGATTATATTAATGCTGTCTATGTTGATGTAAGTAATAATTCTATATCCAGTATTTTGTTTTATCATAATGTAAGCAATAACGGATATTTCCTCAAAGCATTCTTAAAAATGTATTTACCAATGAAATCATGTCTTGTCTCGGCTATCTCTGGTTTATTAAATATTTCTTCGTAAAGATGTGGTTTCACACCGGTTTAGATAATTATGAATCACGTGTGATAGTTCTCATGTATTTCTATACATTTAATCCTTTCATGGATTGATAAGGTAGCCACTGATTTTATAATTTGATTTATGAGTTTTTATTTAATGGTCCCTAGTCAAAGATTAAAACCTTTTCCTCATCGCCACCAAACACTTTATCATAGAATTGTTTAGTTTTAGCATATTATGTTCAATAGTTTACAAGATATATAGTCAGAGGCAGCCATGAAACCACCAGTCTAATCAAACAAAAATGACAGGCTCATAAATATGGATCCAGAATGTATCAGGTTGAAAATGGTGCTGACCTAATTCAGCTGACTATGTTAATGATAGTATTTACATCCTGAAAAAGCGAAATCTAATTGTTTTTTCAACTTTGTTGATCAATCTAATTGGAAGAACTCTTGGTAAAAAACCTGGCACAGGCAAGGATCAAGATGTGTACTTTAAATAAGGTGTAATAGATAAGACTCGTATGTGTTCAAACTTTTAATCCTTCCTCACATCAATGCTCCACCTTTAATACGGATTCTGCTACAAATTAAGTAAAAACAAAACTAAATACACTGGGAAGCTAAATGTGGCTAGTCCATGCGGCCCCCTGATTAATGGAACATGAACTGTCGAAGTGTGTTCACTGAAGCGTGAACTGACCACGAGGTAATTATCATTTAACTACAAACAGAACTAAAGCACTTCTATTGATTACAGTATACAAGAGGTGTTACTATTACTCTATTTCAATACACTGATATGTTAGCTTGCCATTTAACAAACGAAACATCGTATAAACAAGTACGGTACTATAAGACTTCATAAACTTAAATCTGTCGAACTCAATACATTTCGCCATGATTCTCAGGTATTCCTAAAAACCTCAATCATTAACAACTGGCCACGCCAAATACCGATAAATATAATTGTCAATGGCCACTATCCATACATTACCACCAATACATAAGGCACAAGTAAAAATGCTGATTTTTAACATGGTACTGGAGAATGGTGTTTATAAATGTTTCTTCTGATTCATCGTCAGGGTTATGTGCAAGTTTGCAGCTTTGTATCTAGTAGTGCAGTGCATGACAAAATTAAAGGTTGTGGGAGGCGATCCCGGTCTTGCCTGTGTACATGGGGCCAGTGTAAAAGAAATCCTCGTGTAGCCATTCAGTTTGTATTTAATTATTCCGGTGTGTGATTCACATAAACAAACAATTTAGTCCAAAGATTATGGATTTGTCATTAAATATAAAAAAATGTGAAATCTATTTTTGGTAAGGTGTATAATAACTCACCTGAAACTTCGTATGAACCAACACGAACTTTACCGTTTAGAGATTAATTTGCTGAATAATCGGATATATCATTCTAGTTATAAAATCAATATAATCTCGTTGGGCTAAATTAAAATATGATTTACTGTCTTCTGTAATATTATAAAAGGGAATAAGTTACATAGTTTATAGTGCTTTAGTCTATTCATTGCTTTCCAGAGTTTCAGGAAACACGATTATTATGTTGTAACACAGATGCCATTGCCGAACACACAGGCTGACTTCTGGAGACTGGTTTTTGATCATCAGCTTAATGCAATTGTCATGCTCAATGAAATGGATGAATCAGATGAGGTTTATTTTCAAGTTGCAGTAACTGTGCACAGAAACACGGTTCAATTTGAAATTGGAAAATATCAAAATATTTATGCAATTCGCTCGAATCCCATTGAGTTTTAAATGTACTGAACTATGTATTACCACAGACCTGCAAGCAATACTGGCCTGATGGAGGAAGTGGGATATACGGGCCAATTAAGGTTGAACATGTGGCAGTGACGAACATCTCCACTAATATAGTCATGAGGCAGTTTATGGTTAGCCTAGCCACTAATAAGGTACTCTTATGTTTAAAAAATTAAAAAATGCTGTTTAGTGTCAGGATGAGTTACACTTTATTCCAGATAAATGTCAGTCAGTTTTATATAGTTTCTATTGTTTTATTTGGTGGTGAATAAGAAGAATGACGGAAAACTCAGTGTCAGACATTACCAGTTACTTGGCTGGCCGAATAATGAAGTACTCCCACCAGACAAGGACGTCTTGTTGTTGTTGATGGAAGAAGTACATAGTTGGCAACAAAAGCAGAAATACCCCAAACATATCCACAAAATGGGTCACACGATTGTACACTGCCTGTAAATAAAGATCTTTTCATTATTTCAATTTGGAATTGGTACCACACCTTTAGAACATGATGCTAAAATGTGTTGTTTCTGACTATTATTCCATGCCAATATAGCGAAACATTGTTATTTATCTAGAATTTTCTGCATGACTAAGACGATTAAAATATGTTTTGGCTACACTATTCAGGAATGGCGTTACTCGCTGTGGCCTATTCTGTGGAGTCAGTTATATCATAGACAAGATCAAACTAGATGAAAAGGTTGATGTTCTACTGGCAGCCAGAAATGTGTCGAGAAACAGATATCAGTTTGTCCGAACATTGGTATGTAGTGTACTGTTTATGCATTATATGTTTAATCCAGTTAGTCAGTTAGTTAGTTAGTTCATAGCTCGAGTGTATTTATTCTCCTCGGCCAAGTCGGTGACTCCGCCACAGATGTATTGCTCAGCTTTCCCGGGAACTTCTCATAGATGTGATGGAATTTGTGTCCGTTTTGATTGTGTATCCTGGTATTTGTGGTTTGTCTGGGATGCTTTACAGGTATTTATCAAGTTTGTGTTTGAAATTGGTCACGGACTATCCTGTCTGGCCATGGATATTTACTGGAAGGCAGTTGAAAAGCTGTGGATCCCTAATTTGAAGGCTCCCTTCTCTGATTGACCTAATTTTACAAGTTGCACACTGTTTTATTTGGCGGACTCGGCACAGGCGACTCTGCCTTGTTGTGTATGATTTTATTCCATCATTTGGGGGTAAATTCCTTCTAAGATTTTCCAGGTGTATATGATTCGATATCATTTCATCCTACTCTCCTAATAGTACATTTTGAGAGCTGATAGTCGATTCCAATAATTTAGGACAGAGCATGGGTATATATCTTACTGGAAAATGATCTGAGGAGGGTCTCAATTTTCTGGATGTCCCCAACTCTGTGTGGTGTCCATAGCTGGGAGTAGTACTCTATATGTGGTTGGACTATGCTGCACCATAATGTTTTCATAGTGTGCATATCTCTGGCGTGGAAAGTTCTTATGGTGCACCCGCATTTTGCCGAACTTTGTTGCATGCTATCTCTATATGGACAGTAAAACTGAGTGTCACTCATTTTGATACCAATATCTTTGACAAATTGGGTTTCTTCATTTGTTCTGGGGCTTGGCCCAAAATATGAGGTGTAATCTTTTATGTCCCGAGTTTTACCATATCAGAGTAACTACTGCATAATCTGAAAATAAGAATACTATCTGACATTTTCAGTCAATGCATGTATTAACTGACTGGGTTTTTCAGGTAATGCACGTATAATCTGAACATTCATCGTGATACACATAATATTTAAATACACAGATTAACGGAATAATATATCACTTATGTTGTCTAAGCAAAAACTAATTAATTCAATGTTAAAGTACAATAAGTATTTACCAGTAAATATGTGTTAATGCTTAACTGTATATTAAATCAAATATAATCTTATATCCATATATATATATGTGTGTGTGTATATATATGTGTGTGTGTGTGTGTGTGTGTGTGTGTGTGTGTGTGTGTGTGTGTGTGTGTGTGTGTGTGTGTGTGTGTGTGTGTGTGTGTGTGTGTGTACTTGCCATTTACTAATTAAAACTATGAAATGAGATATCTAAGTGAGCTAGAATCACCAAGAAACTAAAGAATGAATATTGTTTATTTTTCAGGACGAGTACAGGTTTTTGTATGAAATAGCTTTGAAATACATTTATTGGTGTGTTTGTTAAATCATGATTATTGGTTAAGACATCGATTAACAGCATGTTTGTTATAAAAGTTCGACATAACCAGGTAATGTTTTGTGAAAAATGCTTTGTTCTTTAGAATCTCTCTCTCCCTCTCTCTCTCTCTGTTTGTGTGTGTGTGTGTGTGTGTGTGTGTGTGTGTGTGTATGTAATGATTTTGTTAAATCATAATTATTGGCTAAGACATGACTTATTTATAGTTTAGTAGCACGTTTGTAGTGAAATTTCACAAAACTGGATAATATTTTGAGAAGAATTCTTAGTTTTTTTAAGTCTCTCTCTATCTCTCTGTGTGCGCGCGCGTGTTATATCACTTTATCTTCATTGTTTTGTGCCATATTTCACGAGAGTTTCTAGTGTATGATTATTTTACACTGACAAAGATGCGCGTTAATAATCTATATATAAAGCATCTTAATACTTATTTTAATGTTTTAAACTATGGAATGCTTAACAGAACTCGGTAAATGTATATTTTGATGATAATATTATGATGTTAATAAAAATGGATTAATATTGTTAAAGAATGTGCTGTCATTTCATTTGGATGTAAGTATTAATGCTAACTTTCCTGTATTTGGCAAAACTTAGTTTTGTATGGATGGAGCAAAGGATTATATAGATTAGGTGAATGAGTGTGTGTGTGCTTTGTTTAAACTCAATGCTGGTTACACCGTAGACATACGGCTGAACGGCTATACTCCAGAAATATATCCCACTAATACAATAATGGGGTACTCAAAGAAGTGGGGGTACTCTGCCAGTGAGTGTAAACAATACACTCACACATCATGGGGTGTTTGGTAAGTAGTAAGTAATTTTATTCGATGATATATCCAGTAGCGTTATTACATATTTATATCACTTAATATTATTTACAAGCATATACCATCAGGCCAATAGACAAACAAAAAGCTGTAATCTCCAAAATAAAGACCACACATATAGAACATAATTGATTATACGAGGAGGCGCAGTGGCCGAAAAGTTACACATTTAAATTTCTATGTCCGCTGTCCAAGTGCGCTGATTATGGCGATAACATAACATAATATAATATAGTGCAATATATTATATATGTAGGCCTAATTCATAAATGACTTTTTAAGTTGAGTTTGTAAGAAATTTATATACAGATCTATTAAAGCTATGTTGCGACCTCAACTGTCTTATTGTTTCTGGCAGTTTGTACCATATTTCAGGTGCTAGGTAAATAAATGTCTTCGATAAAAAGTTAGTTTTTCTGTATTATATGTGTGGCTGGTGAAGGTGTCTTGTGTTGTGTGAATGAATATGTCTATTTACAGTGAACATGACCAATAGGGGATCTGGTAAAGAGATATGAATGAATGAATACCATAAGTACATATGTCCTTTAGCTTGAGAATCTGTAGCTTCTTAAATAAGGGTTCAGTACGAGCATTATAGTTTGATTTCGATAATGCTCATACGGAACCCCTATGAGAACGTACAAGCTGCCTGCTACAGAGCTAATAATAATAAAGAAAACATTTAGTTGGAAGTGTCATCATGACAATACTTCATAATATGCTCGAGTTATGTCGCAGTATGATGCATCCCGGTCTAAAGGAGCCAAACCCCGGTACCTCTGATCGAGAAGGTTCCAACGCCACTGGAAAATAATGGACTGAGGTGAATGTTGGTCTTTCCTCACCGAGGCTCGATGTCCCAGTTAACCGTTTGACGTTTATCAGAGTCTAGCGAACATCTGTAATAAACAAAGCTTAAAATGCATAGTTAAATGATGATGATGATTGATGTTTTACGGCCACTTTTGTGCACAAGGTAGGCTAAATGGGCCGAGCGACCTCCAAATGTAATGAGACGAAGCGAAAGACGAAACAACCATCAGATATGCCCACGCCGGGATTCGAACACGGGTGGTAGTGATCTGTGGTCCAGCACGCTACCGCTAGACCACGGAGGCGCCCTAAAATGCAGTTAGACATTGTTTGTATAAATATTCAACCAATAATATAAACTTAAATCTCATCTGAATGGGCACTAATGGCAGATTGGTTGAGGGGTGATCTAAAATATGTCGTTTTATTATCAGGCATTTTTTGGTACTTTTGCAGGTTTTTTTCTTATTTACAAATTAACACCCCTAACAACGTTTTAACTTTTACTATTATGAATTAAAAATAAAGCTCCGACATTAATCAGATAAATAATCGACACACATGAAATATATACATTAAATACATAACACAAACAATTCACAATACACCGTATGTGCCGTTTAATAAACCTTTATTCTCTTGTAAACACGTGAAACTTGTTTGACCTCTCTGACACAACTTGGTTAGTATGCCGAGTCTTCATAAAACACCGAAACGCAACCAATTTACAATAACGTTGCAATCGTACAATGTGCACATGTTCAATAGACAGTTACTTTGTATTGATATTAAACGAACATTTTATGTTATAGATATTTAAGCGAAAGTAGACAAAAAGCACATGGTTCTACAAGACCAAGTTTAAATGCAATTTAGGTTACATAAATTTCATAGAATATACAAATATTATTTTCCCGATATACTATGCAATATCGAAATACCGATGTTAAATTTATTTACCAATAATTGTTCTCCTTTGTTAAGATGAACATTGACATAGAACAGTGTCCTTCATATGTGTGTTGCTTGGTCGACCAATCAGGAAATGGCACTGATCATTCAAACGGTAAATTCCAATGGTCACATGTTACAAACCATACAAGTGACATTATGATTAAATTAATTTGCAACTGGCATTATGATAAATACATTATGATGAATCAAATATCTAAATTATCACGATATGGACCTTATTACAGTATAATATGTCTACCCTCTAAGTACTTTATGATCAGGAACCTAACCATGCAAACCCGGACTGGCGTGGTGGCAAATATAGTTATAGTCAAGGATCTCCGCTCCTGCTATGGTGTTAGCATCAGCCTTTTTGGCAGTCTCAGCAGATATTCCCATAGCGTGTGACTGTCAGCATCTGTTATTATTCGATTTCCCACGACTCTGGTCTGTAGCCTGGGTAGTATTCCTCTTACCTAGGATGCTGTAGGCAATGAGAGCTGGACTTGATTTGGTGACACAGTGTCGTACTAGACAAATCTATTATTGCCGACCAGATACTTCAGATGAGTTAGAGGCGCATACATTTTATTTCTATAACGTATTGGCTTAGATAGGCAGTAATGAACGTAACGCTATAATGTGGAATTTCGATTAGTGGTTGTTAAGAATTACGAAGGCAAAAACTTTCGCAAATATTGTCAATAGTTGACAAGATGATGATTGGTGTTTTATCCCCACTTTTGTGCACATGTTAGGCTAAATGGGCCGAGCGACCTCCAACGGTAATGAAGCGAAGTCAAAGACGAAACGCCTTTCAGATATGCCCACGCCCAGGTTCGAACACGGGTGGTAGTAATATCTGATCCAACACGCTACCAGTTAGACCACGGAGGCGCCCATAGTCGACAAACAAGTTCTGCAAAAACAAATCATATACGTTATATTTGTTGTTAGACACACAAATTATGAAAGAACACAAAACCGGTTAACATAATCCTCACTGATAATACATAACCATGCATATATAAAATGGTAGAATCGTGCATTTTAAAAGTCTTAATGCCTAAAATACATCGAAATATTGTTTGAAAGACACTACGCATATCATGCTCTTAGGGCGATGATTCATATTGCTCCTATTAGTTTCATTAATAATTTATTAAATGTCTGAAATGTGAAGGAACAAAAACTATAAAAATGTATGCACAATTCGTAAACGAACTTGTACTGAGTCAGGAAAAATAAACATATGAAAATAGTAGCACGCAATACAATATTAAATTATTATTTCATTTTAAATTGCTTTATATATTTATGTTCACATATATATTAATATACCTCTACGAAACGACAAATTTATTAATTAATTCAGAAGAAAAAAAACTAAAACAATTGGAATATTGACTTTTTTAATTCTAGAAAAGAGAGAATGTAATCGCGTTCTTTCACTGTTCATAAAATATAAGAATTTGCATAGATATTCAGTTTCTGCCCACCTCTAAATGGAGGAAATTTGGTTGTCTTATTGTCACACCTCTGAGAGCAAGGAATGCGTCAATCTTTTATTCTGTCTTCATTTTAACTAAGATAAAACTGGCGGCATAAAACAAGCCACTGTGGTGTACTCTAGTCCTTCATATAAAAATAGACATATTTGTACATGGACAGTAGCATCGTGCATAAACTGACTGTAATTCATCGGAATAAGTTAGGAAACGTGTTGTAAATACTCCCTACTCCCATCTCGCTCATATATTATATATATATATATATATATATATATATTAGCATGAAAAATACATACAGACAGTGTACTATTATATGTTTAGAGGTTTATGATATGTACGTTCTTCTGATACCAATCTTGTACTATTTCCAGAAAAATTACAGGATATCTTCTATTTTAGATGGCACATCCTGTACTATGACAGCAACTGGAATTGACGCAGGCGCACTACATTATCCTTGTGCTGTAATCGAGGGAAAAATTAAATGAAAGAAATAACTTTCTCTGCAAAGCCAAGGCTTACTAATATTTGTTTTATCATGATCTACAGAACAATAGAATATATCGGACTGAGAAATTATCGAATCGTAGTGATAAACGATCGAGATGATTGTTACCCGACACTTTAGCACAATTACTTGAAAATCAGTCACCGGTCACCATACGAATACGAATACTAAACCTCACAGACGAGTGCTCCTCTCTCTGAAATGCATTCTTCCAGCTCGGTGAGTTTCTGTTGATCGTTCTGTGGTTACGAATCTATTTAATCCGAACCCACGCTAAGCACGTTGCTGAGTAGTAGTAGTAGTAGTAGAAGTAGTAGTAGTAGTAGTAGTAGTAGTAGAAGTAGTAGTAGAAGTAGTAGTAGTAGTCAAGTTCAGTTGTTCACATAATAATATTCTCAACGATGATGCTGAACCGATAACTTATAATAATGAATAACGTATTCACGGATCCGTAAATTGATTGTTTCTGATTCAAAGATCCCTGTTGTTGTTGTTTTTTTTAATTTTTATTATACACTTCCATACAAAATATACGTCATCTAAAACCAGTGTGTACCTCGGTACCGATATCAGGTGCCGGTTTCCGGTGAAGTGCGGAGCTGATCACCGGAGCGCATCTTTTCTGAAGCGGATGAGATCGTCATAGAAAGAGATCGTTTCTTCAGCCAAATTATATTTAATCCATCCCGTTTTACATTTATGTCCACGACGTTGGGTGAATGTTTTAATGTTAGCACGAATGGAAACAGATCACATTCATTTACGGCGGACAGAGATGAAGATTGCATTATTTGTTGTTGTTGTTGTTTTTAGTTGTTGTTGTTTTTTGTTGGGGGGGCTATCATAAACATAAGCATTATTGGGGGTTTTGGTTTGGGTGGGCGGGCTATCATAAACATAAACAACGCCATCGAGTGGATAAATGAATCGAAGAAGCTAAACTTGTATTTTACATACGCAATAGATATGCATTGAAGGCAAAATATGTGCTGGGGGGGGGGGTGTAACTATAGCACATGCCACGGCGAGTGTTATTCGAAAGGGTAAAAGCAAGCATGCTGACACTTGTGCATTTCCAGTTGCTGTCCCTACTCGTTGGAATTTACTCCCTGG